>RXPK01002015.1:0-38041 GCA_004143645.1 Protaetia brevitarsis
AAGTCTGTCCTTAAGAGATCAAAATATATCATGATAATGATTGTATACAGTTGCCTTTAGGAAAAAATTTAGACAGGAGATATTTCGCAATGACAGGGTTGTCTCGTTGGTCTTTTTCTTTCAAAAGCGCTTTTCAAATCGAAATTAATTACCTAATAAAAATTCTGAACGAGATTCTATTACCGCCATTAAAGATATGGGGCATAAAGGTGACTAACATCAAAGATAACTAACACTGTATCGCCCTCGAGATCTTTCTCTCCTACGTCAAGTCTACCATAGCGATAGTTTGCTATGTACTCTTTAAACCTAGTTCCGATCGCAGGCTTTGTTTGTCCAATGTAAATTTCTTTCGCGTTGCGTAAAAGGTTTCTACCATTTTGTCACTTTAACAAACGAGTCTGTACTCAGAAAACTATAGTCAACCTGATTAAATGATTGCATTCAGTCTTCCTTTAGGAAAAAATTGCGACAGGAGCTATTTCACAATGACAGGGTTGTCTCGTTGGCCTTTTTTCACCAAAAGCGCTTTTCAAATCGAAATTAATTAACTGATAAAAGTTCCGAACGAGATTCTATTACCGCCATTAAAGGTATGGGGCTTAGAAATGACAAGACATCAAAGATAATATCCTCCACATCTTTCTCTCCTACGCTAAATCGAGACAGCAGTCGTAGAGACGTGGACTGATTTGGGTGAATGGGGTGGGAGGTCTTATAATAATAATTCCTCGGGAAATATACACCGAGAATAAAACCAAACGAATGGGAAAAACATTCGCGAAAATTCGAAAGAAATTATATTTTCAGTTGACGAGATAGACACACTCGAAGGAATTATCCCATTTCTGGTGGCTTCATTATTTCCGTGTCGACGCGCTGCTAGCGACCTGACCTGAGGCGCCTCCTCCCGCACAGAGATCGTATTATTTTCCTGCGTCACGGTGGCGGTAGCAAAACGTTTCCTTATAAATCATTCAGCGTCTTGTATTCCTCTCCAGCCGTTGGCTTTATTTCTCGGAGTATTAAAATTTTATTAGGATTTCTTTTTTGCTGCTGTACTCCTCTCGCAGCTCGGCTACTCATATTTCCGCATTGCATTTATACAGAGGGCCGTGAATTCTTTATCAAAAGGAAAACGCAGGGAATCTCTAGCGAAATGAGATGATGAATCGACGACGGAAAAGGCAAAAAATTATTCTATTTGAATTTCTTTTTGGGAAAATTGAAAAGGAAAAATCGTTAAGACAAATTTTGCGGAACTGGGAGAAAATAAGACTGAAAATGATCATAAATGATTTTTTTTTGTATTTATTTACAATGCTATCTTGAATGCGGTAAGCAAGCGAATTGTCAAATTTAATTGTGTCATTCTTGTTTTTCTGTCGTTCGCCGTGTGCTTTTCTTTGATTCATTTACATTCAACATAGATTTTTTATTTATCGAATATGCTGATATCAGCATGTAATTGAAATAGTTGCTGCCCAAACCAGCGGTGTCCTACAGCAACTTACTACCCAACTGGAGGCATCCTACAGCAAATGTCTTTCAAAGGTCAGGCTAACGTCTTTTGGAAAAGAGTTTGTTTGTACAAGTCATCAAGATTCTGGAAGACCAAGGCAAAGCACCAATGTGCAAGTGGAAGAGCAGATTGTAGAAATCGTAAACCTCCCTCAATTAGCACTAGAAAACATTCTGCACCCATATCATACAACAATAGCTTATCTGTATTAGAGGCGTTAGGGAATTTAAAAAAATCCGACTGATTTGTTATTAGATACTTAGGATATGTTGCGTGAGGGGGATATAAAACTTTTTTGGACTAAGGCTCACGTAGGTACAATCGGTAATGAGAGGGCGGATCGATTAGCGAAAGAGGCGCTGTCTAAGAGAGATACATAGGGAAATTATTTAGTTAAAGTAGGAACATTTCAATTGCTTGAACCCATATAGTACTTAGAATAGGTAGGCCTGGTGTAGTACTTTTAGGTGGAGCACGGGAATGGGATGATTTGTAATAATTTAGTTTTCATAAATAAAGTGTCTAAGGGAGATAGCGCGATTATTAGATTTGGGCTAATTTCGGCTAGCCTAGTTAAAAAAAGAGTTTAGGGATAAACTTAATAATGATTGGCACAGCAGGTGGAATATTACCTTAAATGGGAGGTAGATGTTACACAGTTTTAAGGAAATGAGGGTTAATTTATCGTATCAGGCGATAGAATTAATAACAGGTCATGGTGATTTTAAATCATATTTATGCAGAATTGGGAGTGTTAATGATTCACATTGTGACTGTGGTGGGGTAGATACAGCGTGCCGTCCCACTTTCAAATGACCCACACTGTAAATATTGAGCTTAATTTATTTTTGAAAAATACATAAATGTGCAATAATTTGTAATGTTGTACTACAACGCACATGTTTATGTTGTTCCTCATCCCATTTTTATTTTGTTTTCACCCTCCTACTATTCAGAGAACTATTCATCACTGATTATCTAAGGTACTTTCTATGTCTCGTTTATTTTTTCCGTTTGGGAGTTTCTGGTCAGCGAATATGTTTCTGGAAGTAGATTCTACTGAAGTTGCAGCCTCAACAGTAGCTGCTGCAACTTCTCATTAATAATAATAATAATAGAAACTTTATTCAAGGACCAAAGTATAAAGAGCGTCATAAAAAGAAATACAATGAAATGATACATACTTATGTATAAAGGTACACAAAGACACTCATTAACACTATAGAAACATTGTGACTATAGCCACGATTTAACAATCTTTTTGAATTTCTATAAACTAAGTATTTTCCAACTGTTAGGCAAATGGTTATAAATTTTTATACCTAAAACATCTGGACTCTGAGTAGTTGACTACGATGTCTCATAAGGTGAATTTGTGGATTTCCAAGGTTGTAGGTATGATCGTTGTTGTTTTTAATTATAAAGTTATTTCTATGTTTGTGTATATAACAGCTATATTCTAGCATATACAGTTCAGCTAATGTTAATATTTTATATGTAATAAAGTATTGTCTACAAGAAGTTAACTGTGTGATACCTGCAATGCATCTTATGGCAGCTTTATGTTTATGAAATACATCTTTAGCTACGGGAGAAGACCCCCATAACAACAGCCCATATAATAAGTGTGAGTGAAACTCTGCATAATACACTTGTTTTAAAAAACCTGGATCAATTATATTTCTTAGGGATTTAAGCTTAGAGATAGATTTATTTAAAGTGGATATTAGTGATTGACAGTGATTATTCCAATTTAAGGAAGGAGTGAACGTTAATCCCAAAAGGATTAGGGATTGCCGTGGTATCCAAATTTATCCAAATATTAATATACATTAAACCATACCAAATCAAACACCAACTTACAATCTATATGAAGAGGCAGTTACAAATTTAATAATAAGCTTTAAATATGACCTTTTTCTTGTGCTTTAGTATAAGTAGTGAATTGAAAGAAATATTCTTATAGGAATTAAATTGATGCAAATATTATTAACAAATGCAAATTGCAAATACAAATAACCGTTAATGGCAATTATTTGTATTCACGTAAAAACAGATTCCCAATCATCACAGCTAAAATCAAAATTTTCCATTAGAAATTACGAAGAAAGGAAGAAACCTTTTCAATGGATTCAAAAAAAAAAATTTTCATCCTGAGATTTCTATTTAAACAAGAAAAAGCTTATATATCTTTCCTTTTCTCACACACTTCCCTTTATCCAGCGATCCGACGTCCTAAAGCAACACGCTCCTTCCACAGTTCCGTCGTCCACCGACAGACGGCGTTGGCGCTGCGCCGATTCCCCCGGCAACCGTCCTAATCTTATTTTCCGCTTGCCCTTGCAATTTTCTTTTGTTTTAAATTACCAGGGGCCCCCCAGTATTGCACCAATAATAGTCGCAGGACGAGGAGAACCGTCCCCCTATCGCCGCTAAAGCGAAACGGAGACAGAACTAACGAGGATCGTATTTCCTAATAGATCGGACCGTATTTTTAAATGTTGCACGGGTAATTAACCTTTAACGTTAACATTTAGTGCCGCCTTTTGATATACTTTCAATTACTCTAAAGGCGGAAATGGTGAAGGGAGGGGGAGTGAGGGGGGTAGAGGTTTGAGAACCTCCAGTTTTCGATGGAAATCGAACGAGAAGGCAGTGAGATAGAGAAGGAGAGGTATTTGGTGAAATGAGGTAGATGGAGGAAGGTGGGCTCTAGGTTTCTGTTTAAGGGTGGGAATATATTGGCATGGCAGTGAGGTAATTTATGTGATTTGTGGAACAAATAACTAGTGATATTGTCTCTTTCCCTTGACTAGATAAAGTATATATTATGTACGTCTGTAGATTTATGATCGCAGTAGTTTGAGTATAATATTACATTAATCTTCTAGAGTCTAAAATAAGCAAGTTTTTAATTGTTTATGTTGCTTAAGTTTAATTAAACTCTATTGTTACTCAACCATTAATCCATTATATCTCTATATATGGGTGTAGATATATTGGGTATTACTGAAACAAAGAAAAAAGGGAAGGGACTAAGTAAAACGAAAGAAGGACATGTAATGATATACAGTGGCGTTCAAGAGGATCATAGAGCTGCTGCGGGAGTTGGTTGTTTAATACATAAGAGATTAGAACGGGAAATATATGATTGGAATGCATGGACAGAGAGAATTTTAACAATAGAATTACGAGAAACGAACAAGTCAATAAAAACAGCAATTTTGGAAGAGAAATTTTGGAAAGACTTAATGAAAGCAACTGAGGAAGCGAAAGGAATGATATTTATAATTGAGGATTTCAATAGTAGAGTAGGTAGAAAGGACGAGATATATAGCAGACCTATAGGAAGACACGGGGAGAAGACATAAGAAACAATAACGGTAAAATGATGTTGGACTTTTGTGTAATGAACGACCTTATAATCACTAATACTCTATTTGAACATAAGGAAATACATAAATATACCAGAGAAGTAATAAGTAGAGGGGAGAGATCCATGATAGATTTTATATTAGTGGAAAATAAGAACAGAAAAATAATTATGGATACACCAGTCAATAGAGATTGGCAGTGACCATTACGTAGTAATAACAAAAATTAGAGAAAAAAGGAAAATCGAGAGGCAAATAGTATGGATGGACTAAGAAAAATTTAAACTGAAACAATAAAATCATTATAAATTAAGAAATAAGAATATTGCCGCGGCAATATGAAGAAGCAATATCAGAAAAGTTAAAAAACCCAGAAAGAGATAATGCGAATAAGAATATAAATCAAATATGGAATTCTTTGAAAAACACAATCATAGAAACAACTAAAAAGGTATGCGAAGTTAATAGGAAAATAAACAATAAGAAACAGACGGCGTGGTGGTCAAGCGAAATTAAGGCACAAATAAAATTGAAGAAAAACTCTTGGAAGAAATATTTGTTAGATAAAACAACCAACAGTTATGACATATATAAAACCGAAAGAAATAAAGTGAAAAAACTTGTGATGGAAGCAAAACAGAATAGTTGGAAAGAATTCGGGGAGAGAATGGAAAGGAACAGCAGAGAGAACCAAAAGCTATTTTATGGAGTATTAAAAGCTTGTAGAAAAGAAAAGAAACAAGAAATACAACATATAAAAGACAAAGATGGGAATTTGATAACAGAGCAGGAAAAAATTATTAAAATGTGGAAAGAACATTTCCAAACACTATTAGATGGAAAAAATGAGATAGACGAAAGTGCAACTAAGCAAGTAGTAACAACAGAAGAAAGTAGTAAAATAATAAACATGAATGATTTAGAGGAAGTAATACAAAAACTAAAGAACGGTAAATCACCGGGATACGATAAGATAACATCGGAAATGATAAAGAATATGGGGAATAACGCAAAAGAAACAATGCTACATTTGTACAATAAAATATGGGAAGAAGAAGAGTTACCTGATGATTGGAAAATGACACTGATTACTCCGATTTTCAAGAAGGGAGATAAAAAGAACTGTAATAATTACCGAGGTGTATCTTTAATAAGTACAGCCATGAAAATTTTTGAACAAATACTACAGAAACACCTGAGAGAAGCAATTGAAGATACCTTGGAAAAATCTCAAAGTGGATTCAGGCGCGGTAATAGCACACAAGATCATATTTTTTCCATTAAACAAATTACAGAAAAAGCAATAAAAGAAAAGCGGAAGGTGCTATTGGCTTTCATAGATCTCGAAAAAGCGTTCGATAAAGTCCCAAGAGAAAAACTATGGAATACTTTAAAAGAAAGGAACATAAACGATAAAACTATAAGAATAATTACAAAAGTGTATAAGAACAATGTTAACGCAGTAATAGCAAATAATAATGTATCAGATACCTTTACAACACAATCAGGACTACGACAAGGAGGAAGCCTAAGTCCAATATTATTCATAATTTTTATGGACGATATTATTAAGAAATGTACCAAAAAAAGTAAGAACATTTGTGTTAGATATTACAACTTACAAAAAGTAGAAATCTGGGAGAGGGAGTGTTTGCAGATAACATCGTTATAGTTGCCGAAAACGAGACAGATTTGCAACACAATATCAATATATGGTATAAAGAACTAGAACAAAATGGAATAAAGCTAAACATAAACAAAACAAAAGTGATGGCCATAGGAAATGGAAACATAGAACTTAAAATAGAGATTGACGGAGAGAATATACAACAAGTTAATATATTCAAATATCTAGGAGTAACACTAGACGAAAATGGAACACAAGAAGCAGAAATAAATGAAAGGGTTGAGAAAACAATGAATTTGTACTATATTATGCAAAATAAATTCATAAATAAAAAAGAAATATCACAAGAAACCAAAATTAAAGTATTTAAATCAATTATTAGATCCGTAGTAACTTACGGCTGCGAATCATGGATACTAAATGAAAAACAAAAAAGATACAAGCAGCAGAAATGAAGTTCCTGAGAAGAGTTCGAGGAGTTACGAAGAGAGACAAAATCAGAAGCATAGACATAGAAAAGACTAAACATAAAATCGACTCTAGAATTTATAGAAGAAAGCAGTTAGAATGGTGGGACATCTATTGAGAATGGAAGCATCGAGGCCAGTAAGAAAGATATGGAGGCGAGAATACAGAAAAATAGGAAGCGGGAAGACCTAGGCAAACTTGGACGATGTGATAGGAAAAATATTACAGAAAAGAAACAAAGAATGAGTAGAAGCGAGGAAGATGGCAGAAAATAGGAGAGAATGGAAGAGGTTCGTCCATGGTTGAAAAGAAAAGAAATACTCCAACACCTTAATTGAGGTAAAAGGAGTTATTGATTATATATATATCTCTATATAATTATTTACATATCTCTCACATAGGAAATAATTTATTGCTTATTTTTTTACTATCTGTATGAACATTAGAAACTTACATTATAACTTGACAATGAGTAATGTCACTAATCATTTTTGAAAAAAAAGGATAAGTGATGAGTTTCTCATAAGTACTGCATTCTACATTATACCCAGCGCCTGCTTTACATTAAGAATAAAGGTCAGTGCAAAATAAAGACTATAAACATCACCATTATAACTCTTATTTATATAAGATAACGTAAAATATCTGTACTTTCATCATTTTGCCTTAAATTTCAGTAGGGAATAGAAACCTTTTTTCATTTTTTATTCCATATATCAAAATGACAAAGCTTGGTCAAGCAAATTCAGCCATAGAAAGGAGGATTCAGGGAAGTAACACCAGTTTAATATTTGACGTTATCGAAAATTGAACCAACCTCCTGGACAAGTTACTTTAACTTCACAGACCCTAAAGTTGTACCTATTCAATTACCGGCCAAACTTGAACTGGGCATTCAATAATTCACTCGCAGAAACTTGACCGAATCTCTTCATGGTCACCAGATCCAGCTTCCTAAATGCAATATTAATACTCCACGGAATAATATAGCAATTCCAATAATATTAAACGTTAAAAGAGGGAAACATTATTGAAACGTCACGTTAGACATTTATCCCCTAACATAAACGTCACGTGCAGACAGCATAGTTCACGTGACAAGCCACCCCTTCCTCGAGTTATCGTATATTCGCATCGCGTGTCTCTCTACCCTCCGCCTAGGGTAGGTAACGAAATCTTCTTTTTCAATTAGGGGTTGTCCTTTGGCGGGTTGGTAGTCCGGTTACAGCAACTCATATTTCCCCATTTACAAATGTACAGGGCTGACTTAATTACAAGGGACGCGAATTACTGTTGCGTGAGCAGTGATAATTTGCGAGGAAAGGTATTTTGTTTTTATAAGATCTACAGTAACGGTGATTCGATGAAGGTTGGGT
Source organism: Protaetia brevitarsis (assembly GCA_004143645.1). Lineage (NCBI taxonomy): Eukaryota > Metazoa > Arthropoda > Insecta > Coleoptera > Scarabaeidae > Protaetia > Protaetia brevitarsis. Next base: position 8,368 of record RXPK01002015.1, read on the forward strand.
AAAATGCACCATTGTTAAGGTTCTTCATTCAATTCTATATCTTCTTTAATACTTTTTAGCTTTAGGTCAACGCTGCGTAAAAATATGATACCAAATCTTCACGCACTATCAAAGACAAAAGTCTTGACTCAAGTTTGACATAAATGAAGATACAATCATTTCAGTATTTCTCTCTTTAATTTTGAGTCAAGACTTTTGTCTTCGATAGTAGATAAGTAGGCAAATTACAAGGTGGCAATTGCAACTATTATAGCGGATGCTTTTTTTTTATAGACTCCCCACGTTGGGCGCAAAAATTGTATATAAATTGAAGATACGAGTGGATGAAGGTGCTATGTCTTTTTTGCATGAATCAAGGTGTTTTGTACCCATCCTTCACATAGCACCATCGAAAATGCCAGAAATTCAAGGTATGAAGGGGTTATGTTGCACTACTTTTGAGAAAAATTACATAAAAAAACTTAATTTCTGAAAAAGTTTGATTTTGTAACATAACACCTTCATCCACTCGTGTCTTCAATTATAATCGTAATGAAAGCAATCGTTCACGACTATAATTACTATTAAATCAGGTTATTACAATAGCTGTAAATATTGCAATATAAACCTTTTAGTCACAATGTTGGAATTATCGAAACTATAGCGTCAAAATTATTTAGACGCCATTCACAGCCACCTCTCGGTACATTACTCTTAGTTAGAATTGCGGCAGTCACAGTGTATGTGCTTTTTAATCGAAGCCCCACGCTGGGCGCCAAAATCGTTAGCTTTATGTACATAAAATGTGCATTCTGCAGTATAACCGCATGTGCATTTGCAGTGCTCGTGTACTTCATTAGACGCAATTCACAGCAACCGTGCGCACATTGTTTCGTGCCAATTGCAGCTATTATAGGTGAATGCATTCTTCTTTTTATAGGAGCCCCCCGCTGGGCGCCAAAATTGCAATAACATATACATTCTTTACATATTGCATTCGTTTAAACTAATGTGGTAGGTGTTTTCGAAAGACAACTTTTATTACGTGATCAATTTAAAATAAAACGGTATCTTTGAATAACTAATGCTTATTTTGAGATTCCTGCTAATTATGACAGTTTTACAGAAATACATTAATCTGTTCCATACCTTTGTTTAATAATAATTTAAAAAATGACTTCCTACGAAAATATTGCCTATAATAGTAGTTACTCAAAGTGCACTTATTGTCGAATAGATATCGTGCTACCTACGAACCATTTGCATATACTTACCCAACATTCAAAGTCTAAGTCTAGTTCCTCGAAACTTGCATAGTATTTTAAAGATAGCTGTTATTATTCTTTCTTTTGAGTACGTTTTATTTGAACTTCTTCAGCGAACGTTAGTGGCGTCACTCCTTCCACCCCTCAACTGCGGATTTTTCTGCGGGAAAACTTCGCATTACCTCCACCAGTCGAAGTTCGCACGGTCCGGAAGATTTAAGGTCTTCCCGCGAAACGTTGCGAAAGTTACTCAGGACGAGCACCTGAACGTATGTTGAATCGGCGGAATTATTTACGCGCCTTTTCTACATACTCCAGCGTCGCGGGTGTGAAATATGCGAATGCCTCCGCTATTTATTGTCCCGGGAAAAGGAACGGCTCCTCTTTTATGAATGTAATGCGAATTTAAATATGTATGTGTCGGATCCGAGGTGAACGGGACGATTTTTCTAATGTATATCGCGCGATGCGAAGGAGATTTGTCAAATAAGAATATACCCGCGTAACGCGTGCTGGATATGAAAATGGGTATTGTCAAGTTTGATAAATATCTAAGCGAAAAAGCTTCTACTCGTACAAAGGAAACTGACTACGCAGGGCATAATTCCACTTTGATAATAACAGAAATATTAGTCTTGCTGATGCTATCTTTGTAATTTTATCTGTGTTTACAGGGATTGTAATTTCAAAATTTACATCTAGCAATTTTGGCGCCCAACGTGGGGCTTCGATAAAAGAACGCACGCAGTATAATAGCTACAATTGACAGGATGTAATGTGTTTACGGTAACTGTGAATTATAAATGAACGCATGAAACCATATAGTGACGTCTCAGGTATCAATGTTAGCGCCCAGAAACCGCATCAACACATATCTGAAATATTAGTACTGAAGTAATTCTTTCGATAATCCTAATATGAACGTTATCAGGATTATTTGCTTAAATACTCACAATGATTATTGTAAGAGTCTGTGATACCACAACTAGCAATTTTGGCGCCCAACGTGGGGCTTCGATAAAAAAACGCATCCAGTATAATAGCTACCTACAGTTGACAGGAAGTAATGTGTTTTGCGGTAACTGTGAATTATAGATGAACGCATGAAACCATATAGTGACGTCTCAGGTATCAATGTTAGCGTCCAGAAACCGCATGCCAACATGATATCTGAAATATTAGTACTGAAGTAATTCTTTCGATAATCCTAATATGAACGTTATCAGGATTATTTGCTTAAATACTCACAATGATTATTGTAAGAGTCTGTGATACTACAACTAGCAATTTTGGCGCCCAACGTGGGGCTTCGATAAAAAAAAACGCATCCAGTATAATAACTACAGTTGACAGGAAGTAATGTGTTTTGCGGTAACTGTGAATTATAGATGAACGCATGAAACCATATAGTGACGTCTCAGGTATCAATGTTAGCGTCCAGAAACCGCATGCACACATGATATCTGAAATATTAGTACTGAAGTAATTCTTTCGATAATCCTAATATGAACGTTATCAGGATTATTTGCTTAAATACTCACAATAATTACACAGTGCAACAACCAAAATGGGAATGGGATGAGACCAATTGCAAATGAAAGGTTTTTTTTACACGCATTTGAAGTTGTTGATTTTGGAACGCTGTCTAACAAGGAAAGATCATTGAAAATTTGATAAAATAATGCTTTTTTATTTTTGTTATCCTGGAAAGTTGTGGTATCTTACTGTTTTTGGGGTCGAGGAATTCATTTTCGATATTTATTTTTACTTAAAACTGACGCTAGATGGCGCTGTCATACAAATGGTGTTATTTCTTGCAAATTTTCAATAAAAAAAACGGTGTATTTACTGCTTCACTGCTTTAGACATAATATTTGAGCCTTTAAAGAATTTCTACAAAAAACAAGACAATAAGGCAATAAAACCTAGTAACGCACAAATTCAAAACAAGACTATAAAGATACATAAGCGCACAATTATATTACCTGTCAATCAATATATAGTGACAACAACGTACCAAGACAATTTAGTAAGAAAACAATCACTGAAGATGGCGCATAGCCGGAAAGCAGTTTTATTGTACTACAATAACAAAAAATCAAGCATTCCAATAGCATACAATTTGAACACTAAAGAAACCTACGAATCAGTAAAATATCTACTGGAATCAGTGAATTATGAAAACCATAAATGGCGTATATGCTGTGATTTGAAAATGGTGCCTTACTTTGTGGTTTACAAGGTGGCTATACGAAAAACATGTGCTTTATATGCTTGTGGAACACACGTTACAAAGGAAATGAATATCAAAAGTGTGACTGGGAAAAGAGAGAAGTTTTTCGTGTTGGAACAGCTAATGTTATCCATGAACCTCTTGTATCAGCAGATAAAGTATTGCTACCACCACTTCATATTAAATTGGGTCTTTTCAAAAATTTCGTAAAAGTGTTTTCTGTAGATGGACCAGCTTTTACTACTTTAAGATCTACATTTCCACGAGTCAGTGCTAGCAAAGTTAAAGAAGGTATTGTATATAAATAAAATAAATGATTTTAAAAATGAATTTATAATATTTTTTTCTAATTTTACAAGTATGTTTAATGGTCCAGACATTAGAAGATTGATAAAAAATAATGATTTTGATAATTCTTTGGATCAAGATCAATTAATTGCATGGAATGCAATTAAAAACGTAATCGAAAATGTTCTTATAATAGTGCACAAAGAGTTAAACGTCTCTTGAAAGCCTTTGAGGAACTTGGTGTGAATATGTCATTAAAAATTCATTTTCTCCATCACCATATGGATTGGTTTGAAAACCAACTATCCACCGAATCTGATGAGCAAGGTGAACGTTTTCACCAAGTAGCTTCAACCATGGAAACTAGGTACAGAGGAAAGAAACTAGATTCTATGTTAGGTGATTTATGCTGGTGGTTAAAGAGAACAACCGATGAAGAGGATACTGACGAAGAGCAAGAACCAGAAACATACAGAGATCCACAGCCTACTACTTCTGGAGCTTTTGCTACTTCAAACATGCAAATTGACAGTGATAGTGATGATGATTAAGCGGATCCAAAATGAGATCCAAATAAGATATAAAACTTTAAAATAAAAAAGTTATTTTTGTAAGCACCATTTGTATGACAGCGCCATCTAGCGTCAGTTTTAGGTAAAAATAAATATCGAAAATGAATTCCTCGACCCCAAAAACAGTAAGATACCACAACTTTCCAGGATAATAAAAATAAAAAAGCATTATTTTATCAAATTTTCAATGATCTTTCCTTGTTAGACAGCGTTTCAAAATCAACAACTTCAAATGCGTGTAAAAAAAAATCTCGCACTGAACTAAAAAAAAAACCCTTCAAGGTTTTGTTATGGATAATGCCAACTTTCATTTGCAAATTGGTCTCATCCCAATCCCATTCGGAAAGTTCGATTTTGTATCACTGTGTTATTGTAAGAGTCTGTGATACTACAACTAGCAATTTTGGCGCCCAGCGTGGGGCTTCCATAAGAAAATGCATCCACTGTATTAGCTATAATTGACATGATGTAATGTGCCCCACAATAGCTGCGCAGATTGCGTCTAACGATATCTGAAATGCTAGTTTTGACACTATTATTTCGATAGTTTCAACATAGACTATAATAGCATTATTATTTGCATACTCACTGCATGTTATATCAGTACTAACAATTTTTCAAATTTATATTGTTTATTTACGATGAGGCTTATCAATTAAATAAATTATCCACCACTCTCTCGTTATCAAAATTAACCAACCCTGGGCATTCTTTAATCATCACTAAGGTACATATCCGGACAAAATGATCCTGTGTTATCCTGAACGAAACCAATTCCCAAGCAAACCTGCACGCCTCCTCCTCCCCATCTCTTTAAGCAGAAACGCAAATTAACCGAATTAACAAGGCATGGCGTTCCATTCGACTGTTCCGCGACGCGAAGTCGTTAGCTTCCGCCTGATGGAGCCTAAACAAAGCTTATTTAGCGACGCTTAACGACGTGACCGAAAAAAGCTCGCGATTATGGTCCTGGGTGACTCTCGGCGCGTCATTATCTACTACGCGCGTAGAGGGGAGTCGATGTGCCGACGATACTGCGCCCTATCTGTATATATTATATGTGGGTTAAGAGCGCGCCCTGGTCTTGTGAGAAGGACGCTATTCTAGACGCAACGACGGAAGCATTAAATCAATCACTTCATCATCTAGACAGGGGTAATAAGTGGAGGGGGTTAAAGGATGATAAATCGCGAAACTATGAGACGATAGCCTTGTCAAAGTCAACGATGAGCGAGGCGACAAGAGGAGATGGGAAATTCGGCAATTCGAGTATGCTGACGTGGCGGCTTTGATATTTCACCCGTGGTATACGTCGTACTAAACATTTACGAGTAGGAAAACCACTCAATCTTGTCCATACCATACTGTTATCCATAACAAAACCTTGAATGGTTTTTTTTAGTTCAGTGCGAGATTTTTTTTTTACACGCATTTGAAGTTGTTGATTTTGGAACGCTGTTTAAAATAATGCATTTTTATTTTTATTATCCTGGAAAGTTGTGGTATCTTACTGTTTTTGGGGTAGAGGAATTCATTTTCGATATTTATTTTTACCTAAAGCTGACCCTAGATGGCGCTGTCATACAAATGGTGTTAGTTCTTGTAAATTTTCAATAAAAAAACGGTGTATTTACTGCTTCACTGCTTTAGACATAATATTTGAGCCCTTAAAGAATTTCTACAAAAAACAAGACAATAAGGCAATAAAACCCAGTAACGCACAAATTCAAAACAAGACCATAAAGATACATAAGCGCACAATTATATTACCTGTCAATCAATATATAGTGACAACAACGTACCAAGACAATTTAGTAAGAAAACAATCACTGAAGATGGCGCATAGCCGGAAGGCAGTTTTATTGTACTACAATAACAAAAAATCAAGCATTCCAATAGCATACAATTTGAACACTAAAGAAACCTACGAATCAGTAAAATATCTACTGGAATCAGTGAATTATGAAAACCATAAATGGCTTATATGCTGTGATTTGAAAATGGTGCCTTACTTTGTGGTTTACAAGGTGGCTATACGAAAAACATGTGCTTTATATGCTTGTGGAACACACGTTACAAAGGAAATCAATATCAAAAGTGTGACTGGGAAAAGAGAAAAGTTTTTCGTGTTGGAACAGCTAATGTTATCCATGAACCTCTTGGTATTGCTACCACCACTTCATATTAAGTTGGGTCTTTTCAAAAATTTTGTAAAAGTGTTTTCTGTAGATGGACCAGCTTTACTACTTTAAGATCTACATTTCCACGACTCAGTGCTAGCAAAGTTAAAGAAGGTATTGTATACAAATAAAATAAATGATTTTAAAAAATGAATTTATAATATTTTTTTCTAATTTTACAGGTATGTTTAATGGTCCAGACATTAGAAGATTGATAGAAAATAATGATTTTGATAATTCTTTGGATCAAGATCAATTAATTGCATGGAATGCAATTAAAGACGTTAATCGAAAATGTTCTTGGTAAAAAACGAGAAGCAGATAGTGCACAAAGAGTTAAACGTCTCTTGAAAGCCTTTGAGGAACTTGGTGTGAATATGTCATTAAAAATTCATTTTCTCCATCACCATATGGATTGGTTTGAAAACCAACTATCCATCGAATCTGATGAGCAAGGTGAACGTTTTCACCAAGTAGCTTCAACCATGGAAACTAGGTACAGAGGAAAGAAACTAGATTCTATGTTAGGTGATTTATGCTGGTGGTTAAAGAGAACAACCGATGAAGAGGATACTGACGAAGAGCAAGAACCAGAAACATACAGAGATCCACAGCCTACTACTTCTGGAGCTTTTGCTACTTCAAACATGCAAATTGACAGTGATAGTGATGATGATTAAGCGGATCCAAAATAAGATCCAAATAAGATATAATAAGATATAATACTTTAAAATAAAGAAATTATTTTTGTAGGCACCATTTGTATGACAGCGCCATCTAGCGTCAGTTTTAGGTAAAAATAAATATCGAAAATGAATTCCTCGACCCCAAAAACAGTAAGATACCACAACTTTCCAGGATAATAAAAATAAAAAAGCATTATTTTATCAAATTTTCAATGATCTTCCCTTGTTAGACAGCGTTCCAAAATCAATAACTTCAAATGCGTGTAAAAAAAAATCTCGCACTGAACTAAAAAAAAAAAACCCTTCAAGGTTTTGTTATGGATAATGTCAACTTTCATTTGCAAATTGGTCTCATCCCATTCCCATTCGGAAAGTTCGATTTTGTATCACTGTGTTACTGTAAGAGTCTGTGATACTATAACTAGCAATTTTGGCGTCCAGCGTGTGGTTTCCATAAGAAAACGCATCCACTGTATTAGCTGTAATTGACATGAAGTAATGTGCCCCACAATAGCTGTAGATTGCGTCTAACGATATCTGAAATGCTAGTTTTGACACTATTATTTCGATAGTTTCAAAATAGACTATAACAGCATTATTATTTGTACACTCACTGCATACTCATACATGTTATATCAGTACTAACAATTTTTCAAATTTATATTGTTTATTTACGACGAGGCTTCATTCATTTCATTCATTCAAGTTAGGGTGGGCACTTGATGTCCGGGCACTTGAGCTTGGTGCTCATTGTACCATCCCTATTGATTCTCTTATTTCCACTCGAGCAGCTTGGTGTTCTCTATAAAGCCCAGTATCTTGCCCAGTGGAAACTTGAGGACCTTCGAGGGCTCCAGTAGATCTCTCCCGAAATATTTCTGCCTGAGTACCTTCAGTTCCTCACATGTGCAGATTACATGTAAGCTCGTTTCCTCCTGTAGTTCGCATCTTCTACACCACGGTTCGCTTACACGGCCTGTGTTGTATAGATGCTTTTTCAGAAGGCAGTGTCCAGTTACCAACCCAGTAATGGTTTTAACTTCTTTCTTACTGCGCTTGAGTAGGTTATCAGAGAAACTACCATCCCCATCCCCTATCAGCGTTTTGGTATGGAGTTGGCCTTCAGTCGACCTCCATTTCTTTGTACTTTCTTTATCTAACCAGGTCCAGATCTCCCTTCTTGCGGAATCCTTGTAATCCCCCCTATACGGGCTCTGGACCCATGAAGTGTCTCTTAGAGCCCTCCTTGGCTAGTTCATCGGCGATTACGTTGCCCTTTATATCCTCACGTCCCGGCACCCAAATCAGAGACACCGTGTTGTCTCGTGCCAGTGCATTGAGGGATCGTTTGCAGTCCCTAACTAGCTTTGACCTAGTTACAGGGTTTGAGACTGCCTTAATGACAGCCTAGCTGTCAGTCATTATATTAATTTTCCTCCTCATGTAGCCCCCTTTTGCAATCATTTCTGCACAGGCTGCAAGGGCGAATACCTCTGGAACGGCCTGGAAGACCGTTGTATGTTTCCCCAGGCTTATGAATATCCTTTGATTAGGACTGGGCCCACAAATACCGGCTCCTGTCCCCTGGCTGGATTTGGATCCATCCGTGTACCAGTTTTCGTTAGCAATGATCTCACTACGTGCCTGGTCTCTGTTCGGTATGGAGATTTTCACCTTTTCAGTGAAGATAATTTCGGGTGGCATGCTGTCCGTGGGCATTTGTAGCAATGGCCCGTCCAGCAGCGTGCCCGTAGTATAAGTGTGTCCTCCCACCCTGAAGTTGGGATGCCACAGGTTGTTGGCTTTCAGTCTAAGGATCGCATTCATTGCCTCCGCTGTTCCCAACTTTGAACGCCCATATCTCAGAACGGTAAGTGCTAGGGGACGCGCGCGGCGGCATTCGATTCCCCGCGAAGAGACGCGTATTTTGATGTGTAATACGTTGGGTTATCTCAAGGCTTAGGTGATTTTTTACCGATATTTGCTAAAATTTTCGATCAAAATTTACGTTTTTTGCCGATATTTCCGAAACGGTTACCGATAGCGCGTCGGCGCTGCCAGAAATGGAATCCTCGCCGAAAAACGCGTCCGACAGTGTACAACACATTGGGGTTTCGATGTTATCTAGCGGCTCTGGACGCTATCTTATGTCCCAGAATAAGGAAAACGGCCAAGAAACGCGTGTTTTTTTCGTTTTTTTAACATAACTCCGGAACGACAGTAGCTAGAGGGTTCTGCTTGGTCTCAAAATATTCGCATCGACCACGCGAACATCGCGCACCGCACTAGAACAAAATCGGAGCGATAGTTTGCCCGCAAAGTAACGATTTACGGGTGAAAAATAAGGAAATTTAACGATTTTCAGCACATTTTTGCGAATATCTCGGAAACGGTAAAAGATATCGAGTTCCGGTTTTGAGCATTCGAATCCCCGTCGCAATGCGCATCTGATAGGCTATACTAGGACGCTCTAGCGTCGATTTAAACCTCAAAAACTTTAACCTCAAATATCTCGGAAACGGTTAGAGATATCGGATCGTGCTTTTTTTCATTCGATTCGCCGTCACGATGCGCGTCTAACGGACTACCCACAAAGGCTCTAGGGACCATTTTTATATCCGAAACTTTGACCTCAAATATCTCGGAAACGGTTAGAGATATCGGATCGCGCTTTATATCGTTCGATTCCTTGTCGGAAGACGCGTCTAGAGGTCACCTCGCGGACGCCATAGCGTCGATTTTAAGTTCCCAACTTTGAACGCCCATATCTCGAGAACGGTAAGTGCTAGGAGGACGCGCGCGGCGGCATTCGATTCCCCGCGAAGAGACGCGTATTTTGATGTGTAATACGTTGGGGTTATCTCAAGGCTTAGTGTGATTTTTACCGATATTTGCTAAAATTTTTCGATCAAAATTTACGTTTTTTTGCCGATATTTCCGAAACGGTTACCGATAGCGCGTCGGCGCTGCCAGAAATGGAATCCTCGCCGAAAAACGCGTCCGACAGTGTACAACACATTGGGGTTTCGGTGTTATCTAGCGGCTCTGAACGCTATCTTATGTCCCAGAATAAGGAAAACGGCCAAGAAACGCGTGTTTTTTTCGTTTTTTTAACATAACTCCGGAACGACAGTAGCTAGAGGGTTCTGCTTGGTCTCAAAATATTCGCATCGACCACGCGAACATCGCGCACCGCACTAGAACAAAATCGGAGCGATAGTTTGCCCGCAAAGTAACGATTTACGGGTGAAAAATAAGGAAATTTAACGATTTTCAGCACATTTTTGCGAATATCTCGGAAACGGTAAAAGATATCGAGTTCCGGTTTTGAGCATTCGAATCCCCGTCGCAATGCGCATCTGATAGGCTATACTAGGACGCTCTAGCGTCGATTTAAACCTCAAAAACTTTAACCTCAAATATCTCGGAAACGGTTAGAGATATCGGATCGTGCTTTTTTTCATTCGATTCGCCGTCACGATGCGCGTCTAACGGACTACCCACAAAGGCTCTAGGGACCATTTTTATCTCAAAAACTTTGACCTCAAATATCTCGGAAACGGTTAGAGATATCGGATCGTGCTTTTTTCATTCGATTCGCCGTCACGATGCGCGTCTAACGGACTACCCACAAAGGCTCTAGGGACCATTTTATATCCGAAATTGACCCTCAAATATCTCGGAAACGGTTAGAGATATCGGATCGCGCTTTATATCGTTCGATTCCTTTCGGAAGACGCGTCTAGAGGTCACCTCGCGGACGCCATAGCGTCGATTTTAAGTTCCCAAACTTTGAACGCCCATATCTCGAGAACGGTAAGTGCTAGGAGGACGCGCGCGGCGGCATTCGATTCCCCGCGAAGAGACGCGTATTTTGATGTGTAATACGTTGGGGTTATCTCAAGGCTTAGATGATTTTTACCGATATTTGCTAAAATTTTCGATCAAAATTTACGTTTTTTGCCGATATTTCCGAAACGGTTACCGATAGCGCGTCGGCGCTGCCAGAAATGGAATCCTCGCCGAAAAACGCGTCCGACAGTGTACAACACATTGGGGTTTCGGTGTTATCTAGCGCTCTGAACGCTATCTTATGTCCCAGAATAAGGAAAACGGCCAAGAAACGCGTGTTTTTTCGTTTTTTTAACATAACTCCGGAACGACAGTAGCTAGAGGGTTCTGCTTGGTCTCAAAATATTCGCATCGACCACGCGAACATCGCGCACCGCACTAGAACAAAATCGGAGCGATAGTTTGCCCGCAAAGTAACGATTTAGGGGTGAAAAATAAGGAAATTTAACGATTTTCAGCACATTTTTGCGAATATCTCGGAAACGGTAAAAGATATCGAGTTCCGGTTTTGAGCATTCGAATCCCCGTCGCAATGCGCATCTGATAGGCTATACTAGGACGCTCTAGCGTCGATTTAAACCTCAAAAACTTTAACCTCAATATCTCGGAAACGGTTAGAGATATCGGATCGTGCTTTTTTCATTCGATTCGCCGTCACGATGCGCGTCTAACGGACTACCCACAAAGGCTCTAGGGACCATTTTTATCTCAAAAACTTTGACCTCAAATATCTCGGAAACGGTTAGAGATATCGGATCGTGCTTTTTTTCATTCGATTCGCCGTCACGATGCGCGTCTAACGGACTACCCACAAAGGCTCTAGGGACCATTTTTATATCCGAAACTTTGACCTCAAATATCTCGGAAACGGTTAGAGATATCGGATCGCGCTTTATATCGTTCGATTCCTTGTCGGAAGACGCGTCTAGAGGTCACCTCGCGGACGCCATAGCGTCGATTTTAAGTTCCCAACTTTGAACGCCCATATCTCGAGAACGGTAAGTGCTAGGAGGACGCGCGCGGCGGCATTCGATTCCCCGCGAAGAGACGCGTATTTTGATGTGTAATACGTTGGGGTTATCTCAAGGCTTAGGTGATTTTTTACCGATATTTGCTAAAATTTCGGATCAAATATTTACGTTTTTGCCGATATTTCCGAACGGTTACCGATAGCGCGTCGGCGCTGCCAGAAATGGAATCCTCGCCGAAAAACGCGTCACAGTGTACAACACATTGGGTTTCGATGTTATCTAGCGGCTCTGGACGCTATCTTATGTCCCAGAATAAGGAAAACGGCCAAGAAACGCGTGTTTTTTTCGTTTTTTTAACATAACTCCGGAACGACAGTAGCTAGAGGGTTCTGCTTGGTCTCAAAATATCGCATCGACCACGCGAAACATCGCGCACCGCACTAGAACAAAATCGCGAGCGATATCTTTTCGCAAAGTAACGATTACGGGTGAAAATAAGGGAATTTTAACGATTTTCAGCACATTTTTGCGAATATTCGAAACGGTAAAAGATATCAGTTCGGTTTTGAGCATTCGAATCCCCGTCGCAATGCGCATCTGATAGGCTATACTAGGACGCTCTAGCGTCGATTTAAACCTCAAACTTTAACCTCAAATATCCGGACACGGTTTAGGCTATTGGATCGTGCTTTTTTCATTCGATTCGCCGTCACGATGCGCTTCTACGGACTACCCAAAAGGCTCTAGGGACCATTTTATCTCAAAAACTTTGACCCAAATATCTCGGAACGGTAGAGATATCGGATCGTGCTTTTTTCATTCGATTCGCGTCAGATGCGCGTCTAACGGACTACCCACAAAGGCTCTAGGACGATTTTTATATCCGCAACTTTGACTTCAATATCTCGGAACGGTTATAGATATCGGATCGCGCTTTTATATCGTTCGATTCCTTGTGGAAGACGCGTCTAGAGGTCACCTCGCGGACGCCATTAGCGTCGATTTTAAGTTTCCCAACTTTGAACGCCCATATCTCGAGACGGTAAGTCTAGGAGGACTGCGCGCGGCGGCATTCGATTCCGCGCGAATAACGCGTATTTGATGTGTAATACGTTGGGTTATCTCAAGGCTTAGTGTTTTTTTACGATATTTCTCAAATTTTCGATCAAAATTTCGTTTTTGCAATTTCGAAACGGTTACGATAGCGCGTCGGCGCTGCAGAAATGGAATCCTCGCCGAAAACCGTCCCGACAGTGTACAACACATTGGGGTTTCGATGTTATCTAGCGCTCTGGACTCTATCTTATGTCCATAATTAAGGAAAAGGCCAGAAACGCGTGTTTTTTTCGTTTTTTACATAACTCGGGACGACATAGCTAGAGGGTTCTGCTTGGTCTCAAATATTCGCATCGACCACGCGAACACGCGCAACCGGCCCTAGAACAAATCGGAGCGTAGTTGCCCGCAAAGTAACGATTTACGGGTGCAAAATAAGGAATTTACATTTTCAGACATTTTCGAAATCTCGGAAAGGTAAAAGATTCGAGTCCGGTTTTTAGCATTCGAATCCCCGTGCATGCGATCTGAAGGCTATACTAGGCGCTCTAACGTCGATTTAACCCTCAAACTTTAACCTCAAATATCTCGAAACGGTTAGAGATATGGATCGTGCTTTTTTTCATTCGATTCGCCGTCACGATGCGCGTCTAACGGACTACCCACAAAGGCTCTAGGGACATTTTTATTCAAAACTTTGACCTCAAATTTCGGAAACGGTTAGAGATATGGATCGTGCTTTTTTCTTTGATTCGCCGTCACGATGCGCGTCTAACGGCCTACCCACAAAGCTCAGGACATTTTTATATCGGAACTTTGACCTTCAATACTCGGAAACGTTAGAGATACGATCGCGCTTTATATCGTTGATTCCTTTCGGAAGACGCGTCTAGAGGTTCACCCGCGGACGCCATATCGTCGATTTAAGTTCCAACTTGAACGCCCATATCTCGCAACGGTAAGTGCTAAATTTCGTTTTTGCGAATCCCGTCGCAATGCGCATCTGATAGCTATACAGGACGTCTAGCGTCGATTTAAACCTCAAAAACTTTAACCTCAAATATCTCGGAACGGTTTTAGAGATATCGGATCGTGTTTTTTCATTCGATTCGCGTCACGATCGCGTTCAACGGACTACCCACAAGGCTCTAGGACCATTTTATCTCAAAGACTTTGCCTAATATCTCGGAAAGGTTGAGATATCGATCGTTGCTTTTTTCATTCGATTCGCCGTCACGATGCGCGTCTACGGACTACCCACAAAGGCTCTAGGGACCATTTTTAATCGCAACTTTGACCTCAAATATCTCGGGAACGGTTAAAGCAATCGGATCGCGCTTTATATCGTTCGATTTCCTCGTCGAAGACGCGTCTAGAGGTCACTCGCGGACGCATAGCGTGTTTTAAGTTTCGAACTTTGAACGCCATATCTCGAGAATGGTAGTGCTGGAGGCGCGCGGCGGCATTCGATTCCCGCGAAGACCGTATTTGATGTGTAAACGTGGGGTTATCTCAAGGCTTGGTGATTTTTACCGATATTTGCTAAAATTTCGATAAATTTACGTTTTTTGCCATATTCCGAACGGTTACGATAGCGGTCGCGCTGCCAGAAATGGAATCCTCGCGAAAAACGCGTTCGACAGTGTCAAAATTGGGTTTCGGTGTTATCTACGGCTCTGAACGCCATCTGTCCAGAATAAGGAAAACGGCCAAGAACGCGTGTTTTTTTCGTTTTTTAACATAACTCCGGACCGACAGTCTGAGGATTTGCTTGTTCAAATATCGCATTGGACAGCGAACATCGCGCACCGCACTGAACAAATCGGCGGTAGTTTGCCGCAAGTAGATTTAGGTGTGAAAAATAAGGAATTTAACGATTTTCAGCACATTTGCGATATCTGGAAACGGTAAAGTATCGAGTTCGGTTTTGAGCATCGAATCCGTCGCAAGCGCATCTGATAGGTATACTAGGACGCCTAGCGTCGATTTAACTCAAAATTTAACGCTCAAATACTCGAACGGTTAGAATATCGGATGTGCTTTTTTCATTCATTCGCGTCACGTGCGCGTCTAACGGGGACTCCACAAGCTTAGGGACATTTTATCTCAAATTGACCTCAAATACTCTGAAACGGTTAGAGATTATCGGATCGTGCTTTTTTCATTCGATTCGCGCACGATGCGCGTCTAAGGACTACCCACAAGGCTCTAGGACCATTTTATCTCAAAACTTTACCTCAATATCTCGGAACGGTTAGAGATATCGGTCGTGCTTTTTTTTCATTCGATTCGCCGTCACGATGCGCTCTAACGGACTACCCACAAGTCTAGGACCATTTTTATATCCAAAACTTGACCTCAAATATTTCGAAACGGTTAGAGATATCGATCGCGCTTTATATCGTTCGATTCCCGTCGGAAGACGCGTCTAGAGTCACCTCGGGACGCATAGCGTCGATTTTAGTTTCGAAATTTTGAACGCCATATCTCGAGACGGTAGGTGCTGGAGACGCGCGCGCGGATTCGATCCCGCGAAGAGGACGGTATTTGATGTGTAATACTTGGGTTATCTCAGGCTTAGGTATTTTTTACCGATATTGCTAAAATTTCGATCAAATTTCGTTTTTTCCATATTTCCGAACGGTTACCGATAGGCGTCGCGCGCCAAAATGGAATCCCGCGGAAAAACGCGTCCGACATGTACAACACATGGGGTTTCGGTGTTATCTAGCGCTTCTGAACGCTATCTTTGTCCAGAATAAAAACGGCAAGAAACGCGTGTTTTTTCGTTTTTTAACATAACTCCGAACGACAGTAGCTAGAGTTCTGCTTTGGTCCAAAATTTCGCATCGCCCACGCGAACATCGGCACCGCACTAGACAAATGGAGCGATAGTTGCCCCAAAGTAACGATTTAGGTGTGAAAAAAAGAATTTAACGATTTTTCAGCACATTTTTGCGAATATCTCGGAACGTTAAAAGATATCGAGTTCCGGTTTGAGCATTCGAATCCCCGTCGCAATGCGCATCTGATAGGCTATACTAGGACGCTCTTAGCGTCGTTTTAAACCTCAAAACTTAACCTCAAATATCTCGGAAACGTTAGAGATATCGGATCGCGCTTTATTCGTTCGATTTCTGTCGGAAGACGCGTCTAAGGTCACCTCGCGAGCCATAGCGTCGTTTTAAGTTCCAACTTTGAACGCCCATATTCGAAACGTAAGTGCTAGGAGGAGCGCGCGCGGCATTCGATTCCCCGCGAAGAACGCGTATTTTGATTGTAATACGTGGGTATCTCAGGCTTAGTGATTTTTTACGATATTGCTAAATTTTCGATCAAAATTTACGTTTTTTGCCGATTTTCGAAACGGTTACGATAGCGCGCGGCGCTGCAGAAATGGAATTCCTCGCGATAAAACGCGTCCGATAGTGTACAACACATTTGGGTTTCGGTTTATCTAGCGGCTCTGGACGTATCTTATGTCCCAGAATAGGAAAACGGCAAGAAACGCGTGTTTTTTTGTTTTTTTTAACATAACTCGGAACGACAGTAGAGAGGGTTTCTGCTGGCTCAAAATATTCGCTCGACCACGCGAACATCGCGCACGCATAGAACAAAATCGGGCGATAGTTTGCCCCAAAGTACGATTACGGGTGAAAAATAAGGAAATTAACGATTTCAGCACATTTTTGCGAATATCTCGGAACGTACAAGATATCGGTTTCGGTTTTGAGCATTCGAATCCCCGTCGCATGCGCTCTGATAGGCGTATACTAGGAGCTCTAGCGTCGATTTAAACCTCAAAAATTTTACCTCAAATATCTCGGAAACGTTGGAGATATCGGATCGTGCTTTTTTCATTCGATTCGCCGTCAGATGCGCGTCTAACGGACTACCCACAAAGGCTCTAGGGACCATTTTTATCTCAAACACTTTGACCTAAATATCTCGGAAACGGTTAGGATATCGGAATTGTGCTTTTTTTTCATTCGATTCGCCGTCACGATGCGCGTCTCGGCTACCCACAAGGCTCTAGGGACCATTTTAATTCCGAAACTTGACTCAAATATCTCGGAAACGGTTAGAGATATCGGATCGCGCTTTATATCTTTCGATTCCTTGTCGGAAAGCGGTCTAGAGGTCCCTCGCGGACGCCAAGCGTCGCTTTTTAGTTCCAATTTGAACGCCCAATCTCAGGACGGTAAGTGCTAGGAGGCGCGCGCGGGGCATTCGATTCCCGCGAAGAGACGCGTATTTTGATGTGTAATAGTTGGGGTTATCTCAAGGCTTTAGGTGATTTTTTACGATATTTTGCTAAAATTTCGTCAAAATTTTCGTTTTTTGCCGATATTTCCGAAACGGTTACCGCTAGCGCGTCGGGCTGCAGAAATGGAATCCTGCCGAAAAACGCGTCCGACAGTGTACAACACATTGGGGTTTCGGTGTTTTCTAGCGGCTCTGAACGCTATCTTATGTCCAGATTAGGAAAAGCCAAGAAACGCGTGTTTTTTTCGTTTTTAAATGACTCCGGACGACAGTAGCTAGAGGGTTGGCTTGGTCTCAAATTTCGCATCGACCACGCGAACATCGGCACCGCACTAGAACAAATCGGGCGATAGTTTTGCCGAAGTTACGATTTAGGTGTGAAAATTAAGGAAATTAAACGATTTTAGCACATTTGGAATATCTCGAAACGGTAAAAGATATCGAGTTCCGGTTTTGGCATTCGAATCCGTCGCAATGCGCATCTGATAGGCTTACTAGACGCTCTAGGTCGATTTAAACCTCAAAAACTTTAACCTTCAAATATCTCGGAAACGTTAGAGATTCGCTTGTCTTTTTTTCTTCGATTCGTCCGTCATGCGCGCGTTCTAACGGGACTACCCACAAAGGCTTAGGGATCATTTTTATCTCAAAAACTTTGACCTCAAAATTCTCGGAAACGGTTAGAGATATCGGATCGTGCTTTTTTTCATTCGATTCGCCGTCACGATGCGCGTTCTAACGGACTACCCAAAAGGCTTTAGGGACATTTTTATCCGAACTTGACTCAAATTCTCGGAAACGGTTAGAGATTGGGATGTGCTTTCTATCGTCGATTCCTCGTCGGAGACGCTCTAGAGTCACCTCCGGACGCCATAGCGTCGATTTAAGTTTCGAACTTTGAACGCCATATCTCGAGAACGGTAGTGCTAGGAGGACGGCGCGGGGCTTCGATTCCCCGCGAAGAGACGCGTATTTTGATGTGTAATACGTGGGGTTATTCAAGGCTTAGGTTTTTTTACCGATATTTGCTTAAAATTTTGATCAAATTTACGTTTTTTTGCCGATATTTCCGAAACGGTTACCGATAGCGTCGTCGCTGCGAATGGAATCCTCGCGAAAAACGCGTCCGACATGTACACAATTGGGTTTCGGTGTTATCTAGGGGCTCTGGACGCTATCTTATGTCCCAGATAAGGAAAACGGCCAAGAACGCGTGTTTTTTTTGGTTTTTTTTAATTACCTCCGGAACGACAGTAGCTAGAGGTTCTGCTTGTCTCAAAATTTCGCATCAACCACGCGAACATCGCGCACGCACTAGAACAAAATCGTAGCGATAGTTGCCCCAAAGTAACATTTACGGGTGAAAAATAAGGAGATTTAACGATTTCAGGCACATTTTTGCGAATTCTCGGAAACGGTTTAAAAAGATATACGAGTTTCGGTTTTGAGCATTCGAATCCCCGTCGCAATGCGCATCTGATAGGCTATACTAGGACGCTCTAGCGTCGATTTAAACCTCAAAAACTAACCTCAAATTATCTCGGAAACGGTTAGAGATATCGGATCGTGCTTTTTTTCATTCATTCGCCGTCACGATGCGCGTCTAACGGACTTACACAAAGGGCCTCTAGGGACCATTTTTATCTCAAAAAACTTTTGACCTCAAATATCTCGGAAAACGGTTAGAGATATCGGATCGTCTTTTTTTCATTCAATTCGCCGCTCACATGCGCGTCTAACGGACTCCCACAAAGGCTCTAGGACCAATTTTTATATCCAAACTTTGACCTCAAATATCTAACGGAAAACAGTTAGAGATATCGGAATCCGCTTTATATCGTCGATTCATCGCTCGGAAGACGCGTCTTAGAGGTCACCTCGCGGACGCCAAGCGTCGATTTTAAGCTTTCGAAACTTTGAACGCCCATATCTCGAAGAACGGTAGGTGCTAGGAGGACGCGCCGGCCGGCATTCGATTTCCCCCGAAAAGACGCGATTTTGATGTGTTAATACGTGGTTATCTCAAGCTTAAGGTGATTTTTACGATATTTGCTCAAAATTTTCGATCAAATTTACGTTTTTTGCCGATATTCCGAAACGGTTACCGATAGCGCGTCGGCGCTGCCAGAAATGAGAATCCTCGCCGAAAAAACGCGGTCCGACAGGTGTACAACACATTTGGTTTTCGTGTGTATCTAGCGCTAATGAACGCTATCTTTGTCCCAGACATAAGGAGTAGCGGCCAAGAAACGCGTGTTTTTTTCGTTTTTTTAACAAACTCCGAACGACAGTAGCTTAGAGCGGTTCTGCTGGTCTCAAATATTCGCATCGAACCACGCGAACAATCGCCACCGCACTAGAACAAAAATCGGAGCGATAGTTTGCCGCAAGTAACGATTTACGGGTTGAAAAAAATAGGAAAATTTAACGATTTCAGCACATTTTTTGCGAATATCTCGGAACGGTTTAAAAGATATACGAGATTCCGGTTTGAGCATTCGATCCCCGTCGCCAATGCGCAATCGATAGGCTATTACTAGGACGCTCTAGCGTCGATTTTAAACCTCAAAAACTTAACCTCAAATATCTCGGAAAACGGTTAGAGATATCGGATCGTGCTTTTTTTCATTCGATTCGCCGTCACGATTGCGCGTCTAACGGACTACCCACAAAGCTCTAGGACCATTTTTATCTCAAAAACTTTGACCTCAAATATCTCGGAAAAACGTTAGAAGAATCGGATCGTGCTTTTTTTCATTCGATTCCCGTCACGATTGCGCGTCATAACGGACTACCACCAAGCTCTTAGGCGACCATTTTTTATATCCGAAAACTTTGACCTCAAATATCTCGGAAACGTTAGAGATATCTCGGATCCGGCTTTATATCGTTCATTCCTCGTCGAAGACGCGTCAGAGGTCAACCTCGGCGGACGCCATAGACGTGATTTTAAGTTTCCCAACTTTGAACGCCCATATCTCGAGAACGGTAGGCTAGTGAGGACGCGCGCGGCGGCATTCGATTCCCCGCGAAGAGACGCGTATTTTGATGTTAATACGTTGGGGTTATCTCAAGCTTATGTGATTTTTACCGATATTAGCTAAACTTTTCGATCAAAAATTGACGTTTTTTTGCCGATAATTTCCGAAACGCGTACCGATAGCGCTGTCGGCGCTGCCGGAAATGGAATCCTCGCCGAAAAACGCGTCGACAGTGTACAACACAATGGGTTTTCGGTGTTATCTAGCGGCTCTGAACGCTATTTATGTCCCAGAATAAGGAAAACGGGCCAGAAACGCGTGTTTTTTTTCGTTTTTTAACATAACTCCGGAACGCGGGCGCGCGCATAGCTAAGAGGTTCTGCTTGGTTCTAAAAATATTCGCATCGACACGCGAACATTCGCGCACCGCACTAGAACAAAATCGGAAGCGATAGTTTGGCCCGCAAAGGTAACGATTTACGGTGAAAAATAAGGAATTTAACGATTTCAGCAATTTTTGCGAATATCCGGAAACGGTAAAAGATATCGAGTTTCCGGTTTTGACATTCGAATCCCCGTCGCAGAATGCGCATTCTGATAGGCTATACTAGACGCTCAGCGTCGATTAAACCTCAAAACTTTAACCTCAAATATCTCGAAACGGTTAGAGATATCGGATCGTGCTTTTTTTCATTCGATTCGCCGTCCACGATGCGCGTCCTAACGGACTACCCACAAAGGCTCTAGGGACCATTTTATCTCAAAAACTTTGCCCTCAAATATCTCGGAAACGGTTAGAGATATCGGATCGTGCTTTTTTTCATTTCGATTCGCGTCACGCATAGCGCGTCAAACGGACTACCACACAAAGGGCTCTAGGGACCATTTTTATATCCGAAACTTTGACCTCAAATATCTCGGAAACGGTTAGCAGATATCGGATCGCGCTTTTATATCGTTCGATTCCCTCGTCGGAAGACGCGTCTAGGAAGGTCACCTCGCGGACGCCATAGCGTGATTTTAAGTTTCGAACTTGAACGCCCATATCTCGAGAATGGTAGGTGCAGGAGACGCGGCCGCGGCGGCATTCGATTCCCCGCGAAGAGACTCTATTTGATGTGTAATACGTTGGGGTATTCAAGGCTTTAGGTGATTTTTTACCGATATTTCAAAATTTTTCGATCAAAATTTACGTTTTTTGCCGATATTCCGAAACGGTACCGAGAGCGACTTCGTCGGCGCTGCCAGCAATGGAATCCTCGCCGAAAAACGCGTCGGACAGTGTACAAACAACCATTTGGGAGTTCGGTGTTATCTAGCGGCTCTGAACCTAAAGTCTTTTGTCCCAGACAAAGGAAAACGGCCAAGAAACGCGCTTGTTTTTTTCGTTTTTTTAACATAACTCCGGAACGACTAGTAGTAGAGGGTTCTGCTTGTCTCAAAAATATTCGCATCGACCACGCGAACATCGCGCACCGCAACTAGAACAAAATCGGAGGATAGTTCTGCCCGCAAAGTACATTTAGTGTGAAAAATAAAGAAATTTAACGATTTCAGCACATTTTTGCGGAATATCTCGGAAACGGTAAAAGATATCGAGTTCGGTTTTGAGCATTCGAATCCCCGTCGCAATGCGCATCTGATAGGCTATACTAGACGCTCTAGCGTCGATTTAAACCCAAAACTTTACCTCAAATATTCTCGGAAACGGTTAGCGGATATCGATCGTTGCTTTTTCATTCGATTCGCCGTCACGATCCGCGTCTAACGGACTACCCACAAGCTCTAGGGACCATTTTTATCTCAAAAAATTTTGACCCTCCAAATATCTCGGAAAACGGTTAGAGATATCGGATCGTTGCTTTTTTCATTCCGATTCGCCGTCACGATTGCGCGTCTAACGACTACCCCACAAAGGCTCTAGGGACCATTTTATATCCGAAACTTTGACCTCAAATATCTCTGGAAAACCGGTTTAGAGATATCGGATCGCGCTTTTATATCGTTCGATTCCTCGTCGGAAGACGCGTCAGCTAGAGGTCACCCTCGCGCACGCCATTAGGGCGTCGTTTTAAGTTTCGAACTTTGAACGCCCAATCTCGAGGAATGGTAGTGCTTAGGAGGACGCGCCGCGGCGGCATTCGATTCCCCGCGAGAGACACGTATTTTGATGTGTAAGTCGTTGGGGGTTATCTCAAGGCTTAGGTGATTTTTACCGATATTCTAAAATTTTCGCGATCAAAATTTACGTTTTTTTGCCGATATTTCCGAAACGGTTACCAATTAGCCGTTTACGGCGCTGCCAGAAAATGGAATCCTCGCCGAAAAAACCGTCCCGAAAGTGTACAACACATTGGGCGTTTCGGTGTTATCTTAGTGGCTCTGAACGCTATCTTTTGTCCCCCCAGAATAAGGAAAACGGCCAAGAAACGGTGTCTTTTTCGTATTGTTTAACATAACTCCGGGAACGACCCAGTAGCTTAGAGGGTTCTGCTTTGGCTCTCAAAATATTCGCATCGACCACGCGAACATCGCGCACCGCCTTAGAACAAAATCGGAGCGATAGTTGCCCGCAAAGTAAACGATTTACGGGGCTGAAAAATAAGAAATTTAACGATTTAGCACATTTTTTGCAATATCTCGTAAAACGGTAAAAGATAATCGAGTTCGGTTTGGAGCTTTCGAAATCCCCGTCGCAATGCGCATCTGATAGGCTATTATAGGACGCTCTAGCGGTCGAAACGGGCAAAAATTTTAACCTCAAATTATCTCGGAAACGGTTAGAGATATCGGATCGTGCTTTTTTCAATTCGATTCGCCGTCACGAGCGCGGTCTAACGACTACCCACAAAGGCTCTAGGGACCATTTTATCTCAAAAAACTTTGACACTCAAATAATCTCGGAAACGGTTAGAGAGATCGGATCGTGCTTTTTTTCATTCGATTCGTCGCCACGATGCGCGTCAACGGACTACCCACCAAAAGGCTCTAGGGACCATTTTATATCCGGAAACTTTGACCTCAAAATATCTCGGAACGGTAGAGATATCGGATCGCGCTTCTATATCGTTCGATCCTGCTCGGAAGACGCGTCTAGAGGTCACCTCGCGACGCCAATAGCGTCGGATTTTAAGTTTCGAAACTTTGAACGCCATATCTCGAGATGGTTAGGTGCTAGAAGGACGGCGCGCGGCGGCATTCGATTCCCGCGAAGAGACCGCGTATTTTTGATGATGTAATACGTTTGGCGTTTATCTCAAGGCTAGGTGATTTTTTACCGATATTTGCTTAAAATTTTCGACAAAAATTACGTTTTTTTGCCATATTCCGGAAACGTTACCGAGAGCGCGTCGGGCTGCCAGCAATTGGGAATCCTCGCCGAAAAAGCGGTCCGAAACAGTGATACAAACACATTGGGCGTTTCGGTGTTATCTAGCGGCCAGAACGCTATCTTTTCCCAGAATAAGGAAAACGGCAAGAAACGCGTGTTTTTTTCGTTTTTTTTTTAACATAACTCCGGAACGACAGTAGCTAGAGGGTTCTGCTTGCGTCTTCAAAAGGATTCGCATCGACCACGCGAACATTCGCCGCACAGCACTTAGAAAAAATCGGGAGATAGTTTGCCCGCAAAAGTAACGATTTAGCGTAGTGAAAAATAAAGAACATTTAACGATTTTTCAGCACATTTTTGCGAATAGTCTCGGAAACGCTAAAAGATATCGAGTTCCGGTTTTTGAGCATTTCGAAATCCCCGTCGCAATGCGCATCTGATAGGGCTATACTAGGACGCTCTAGCGTCGATTTAAACCTCAAAAAACTTTAACCTCAAAATATCTCGAACGGTTAGCGATATCGGATCGTCGCTTTCTTTTCTTCCGATTCGCCTCAACGATGCGCGTCTAACGGACTACCCACAAAGGCCTAGGGACCATTTTTATCTTCAAAATTTTGACCTTCAAAATATCTCGAAACGGTATAGGAGATTATCGGATTCGTGCTTTTTTCATTCGATTCGCCGTCACGTGCGCGTCTAACGGAACTACCCACAAAAGCTCTAGGGACCATTTTATATCCGAAACTTTGACTCAAATATCTCGGAAAAACGGTTAGAATATCGGATCGCGCTTTATATCGTTCGATTTCCTTCGTCGGAAGACGCGTCTAGAGGGTCACCTCCGGACGCCATAGCGTCGATTTAAGTTTCGAACTTTTTGAACGCCCATATCTCGAGAAATGGTAGGCTGCTTAGTGAGGACGCGCCGGCGGCATTCGATTCCCGCGAAAGAGACACGCTATTTTATGTGTAATACGTGGGGTTATCTCAAGCTTAGGTGCATTTTTTTACCGATATTTCTTAAAATTTTTCGATCAAAATTTACTTTTTTCGCCGAAATATTTCCCGAAAAACCGGTTTACCGATTTAGCGCGTCGGCGCTGCCAGAAGAAATGGAATCCTCGCCGAAAAAACGCGTCCGACCAGTGTACAACACATTTGCGGGTTCGGTGTCTATCTAGCGGCTCTGAACGCTATCTTTTGTCCCAGAATAAGGAAAACGGCCAAGAAAACGCGCCCGTGTTTTTTTCGTTTTAAACATAAACTCCGAACGACAGTAGCTAGAGGGTTCCTGCTTGGGTCTCCAATAATATTGCATCGACCACGCGACAATCGCCACCGCACAGAACAAAATCGGATGCGATAGTTTTGCCCGCAACTAGTAACGATTTACGGTGAAAAATAAGGAAATTTAACGATTTTCAGCACATTTTTGCGAATATCTCCGAAACGGTAAAAAGATATCGAGGTTCCGGTTTGAGCATTCGAATCCCCGTCGCAATGCGCATCTGATTAGGCTATACTGGAGGACGCCTAGCGTCGATTTAAACCTCAAAAATTTTAACCTCAAATATCTCGGAAACGGTTAGAGATATCGGATTCGTGCTTTTTTTTCATTCGATTCGCCGTCACGATGCGGTCTAACGGGACTACCCACAAAGGTTCTAGGGACCATTTTTAGCTCAAACTTTGACCTCAAATATCCGGAAACGCGTTAAGATATCGGATCGTGCTTTTTTTCATTCGATTCGTCGTCACGATGCGCGTCTTCTAACGGACTACCCACAAAGGCTCTAGGGACCATTTTTATATCCGAAACTTGGGACCTCAAATTATCTCGGAAAACGGTTAGAGATTATCGCGAATCGCGCTTTATATCGTTCGATTTTCCTTGTCGGAAGACGCGTCTAGAGGTCACCTCGCGGGACGCCATAGACTTCAGATTTAAGTTCCCAACTTTGAACGCCCATATCTCGAGAACTGTAAGTGCTAGGAGACGCCGCGCGGCGGCATTCGATTCCCCGCGGAAGGAGACGCGTATTTCGATGTGTAATACGTTGGTATATCTCAAGCTTAGGTGATTTCTTTACCGATATTTGCTAAAATTTCGATCAAAATTTACCGTTTTTGCCGATATTCCCAAAACCGGTTACGATTTAGCGCAGTCGCGCGCTGCCAGAAATGATCCTCGCCGAAAAAACGCGTTCTCCGACAGTGCTAACAACACAATTGGGCGTTTCGGTGTTACAGCCGGCTCTGAACGCTATCTTATGTCCCAGAATAAGGCGAAAACGGCCAAGGAAACGCGTGTTTTATTTCGTTTTTTTAACAATAACTCCGGAACGACAGTAGCTAGGAGGGTTCTGCTTGGTCTCTAAATTTCGCATCGACCCGGAACATCAGCGCACCGCCATAGAACCCAAAAAAAAATCGAAAGGGGCGGGATAGTTTGCCCGCAAGTTAACGATTTAGGTGTGAAAAATAAGGAAATTTTAACGATTTTCAGGCACATTTTTGCGAAATATTCTCGGAACGGTTAAGAGATACGGATCGCGCTTTTATATCGTTCGATTCCTCGTCGGAAGACCGCGTTCTAGAGTTACCCGCGGACGCCGTAGCGTCGATTAAGTTTCGAACTTTGAACGCCCATATCTCGAGAACGGTAGGTGCTAGGAGACGCGCGCGCGCATTCGATTCCGGCGAAGAGACGCGTTATTTTGATGTGAATACGTTGGGTTATCTCAAGGCTTAGGTGTTTTTTTACCGATTATTTGCTAAAATTTTCGATCAAAATTTACGTTTTTTGCGATATTTTCGGAACGGTTACCGATAGCGCGTCGGCGCTGCCAGAAAGGAATCCTCGCCGAAAACGCGTCCGAAGTGTCAACACATTGCGGTTCGGTGTTATCTAGCGGCTCTGGACGCTATCTTATGCCCAGAATAAGAAAACGGCCAAGAAACGCGTGTTTTTTCGTTTTTTTTAACCATCACTCCGGAAGACAGAGCTAGAGGTTTCTGCTTGGTCTCAAAAATATTCGCATCGACCACGCGAACATCGCGCACCGGCACTAGAACAAAATCGGAGCGATAGTTTGCCGCAAAGTAACGATTTAGGGTTGAAAAATAAGGAAATTAACATTTTCAGCACATTTTGCGAATATCTCGGAAACGTGAAAGATACGAGTCCGGTTTTGAGCATCGAATCCCGTCGCAATGCGCATCTGATGGCTATACTAGGACCTCTAGCGTCGATTTACACCTCAAAAACTTTTACCTCAATATCTCGAAACGGTTAGAGAATCGGATCGTGCTTTTTTTTCATTCGATCGCCGTCTCGATGCGCGTTCTAATGGACTACCCACAAAGGCTCTAGGGACCATTTTTATCAAAAACTTTGACCCAAATATCTTGGAAACGGTTAGAGATATCGGATCGTGCTTTTTTCATTCGATTCGCCGTCACGCTGCGCGCTAACGGACTACCCACAAGGTTCTAGGGACATTTTTAAAATCCTAAATTTTTGACCTCAAATATCTCGGAAACGGTAGAATATCGGATCGCGCTTATCTCGTTCATTCCGTCGGCAGACGCGTCTAAGGTTACCTCGCGGCGCCGTAGCGTCGATTTTAAGTTCCCAACTTGAACGGCCCATATCTCGAGAACGGTAAGGTGTAGGAGGACGCGCGCGCGCTTTCGATTCCCGCGAAGAGAGCGTATTTTGATGTGTAATACGTTGGGGTTATCTCAAGGCTTAGGTATTTTTACGAATTGCTAAATTTTTCGATCAAATTTTACGTTTTTTGCGAATTCCGCAACGGTTCCGATAGCGCGTCGGCGCTGCCAGAAATGGAATCCTCGCCGAAACGCGTCCGACAGTGTACACCACTTGGGTTCGGTTATCTAGCGGCTCTGGGACGCTATCTTTATGTCCAGAATAAGAAAATGGCCAAGTAAACGCGTGTTTTTTTCGTTTTTTTACATAATCCGACGACGTAGCTCGCGGGTTCTGCTTGGTTCTTCAAAATATTCGCATCGACCACGCGAACATCGCGCACCGCACTAGAACAAAATCGAGCGATAGTTTGCCGCAAATAAGATTTAGGGGTGAAAAATAGGAATTTAACGATTTCACACATTTTTTGCGGATATCTCGAACGTTAAAGATATCGAGTTCGGTTTTGAGCATTCGAATCCCGTCCAATGCGGGATCTGATAGGCTATACTAGACGCTCTAGCGTCATTTAAACCTCAAAACTTTTCCCTCAAATATCTCGAAACGTTTCGAGATATCGGATCGGCTTTTTTTCATTCGATCTGCCGTCTCGATGCGCGTCTAATGGACTACCCACAAAGGCTCTAGGGACCATTTTTATCTAAACTTTGACCTCAAATATTCGAAACGGTTAGAGATATGCTCGTGCTTTTTTTCATTCGATTCGCCGTCACGATGCGCGTCTAACGGACACCCACAAGGGTTCTAGGGACCATTTTTCTATCCGAACTTTGACGCTCAAATATCTCGGAACGGTTAGGATATCGATGCGCTTTTATACCGTCGATCCTCGTCGGAAGACGCGTCTAGAGGTTTCCCTGCGGACGCCGTAGCGTCGATTTTAAGTTTCGAACTTTGAACGCCCATTTCGAGAACGGTAGTGCTAGGCGGACGCGCGCGGCGGCATTCGATCCGCGCGAAGGGAGGCGCGTATTTTGTGTGTAATACGTTGGGTATTTCAGGCTAGGTGATTTTTTACCCGTATTTGCTAAAATTTCGATCAAAATTTACGTTTTGCCGATATTCCGAACGGTTACGATAGCGCGCGCGCTCCAGAAATGAATCCTCGCCGAAACGCCGTCGACAGTGTACAGCACATTGGGTTTCGGTGTATCTAGCGGCTCTTGACCGCTTTCTTATGTCCAGAATAAGGAAAACGGCCAGAAACGCGTTTTTTTTCGTTTGAACATACTCCGTCACACCGTAGCTGAGGGTTCTGCTTGGTCTCAAAATTTCGCATCGACCACGCGAACATCGCGCACCGCCCTAGAACAAATCGGAGCGATTGTTGCCCGCAAAGTCACGATTTAGGGGGAAAATAAGGAATTTAACTTTTTTCAGCACATTTTTGCGAATATCTCGAAACGGTGAAAAGATATCGAGTTCCGGTTTTGAGCATTCGAATCCCGTCGCAATGCGCATCTGATAGGGCTATACTAGGACGCTCTAGCGTCGATTAAACCTCAAAAACTTTGACCTCAAATATCTCGGAAACGGTTAGAGATATCGGATCGTGCTTTTTTCCTTCGATTCGCCGTCTCGGTGCGGCGTTCTAATGGTGTACCCACAAAGGCTCTAGGACCATTTATCTTAAAAACTTGTCCTCAATATCTCGGAAACGGTTAGAGATATCGGATCGTGCTTTTTTTTATTCGATTCGCCGTCAGATGCGCGTCTAACGACACCCACAAAGGCTCTGGGACCATTTTTTATATCCGAAATTTTGACCTCAAATATTCGGAAACGTTAGAGATATCGGATCGGGCTTTAATCGTTCGATTCCTCGTCGGAAGGCGCGTCTAAGGTCCCTCGCGGACGCTGTAGCGTCGATTTTAGTTTCGACTTTTGAACGGCCCAATCTCTAGAACGGTGGGTGCTAGGAGACGCCGCGGCGGCATTCGATTCCGCGCGAAGAGACGGTATTTGATGTGTAATACGTTGGGGTTATCTCAAGGCTTAGGTGAGTTTTTTACCGATATTGCTAAATTTTCGATCACAATTTACGTTTTTTGCCGATATTCCGAAACGGTTACCGATAGCGCGTCGCGCTGGCAGAAATGGATCCTCGCCGAAAAACGCGTCCGACAGTGTACAGCACATTGGGGTTTTCGGTGTTTATCTAGCGGCTCTGGACGCTATCTTTTGTCCCAGAATAAGGAAAACGGCCAAGAAACGCGTGTTTTTTTTCGTTTTTAACATAACTCCGGAACGACAGTAGTCTAGAGGGTTCTGCTTGGTC
>RXPK01002016.1:0-66264 GCA_004143645.1 Protaetia brevitarsis
TTTCTGAAAACAGAGTACTATATTTTTTATGTAAAAAAATGTATGGAATGAAATATAAAAATCATATTCTATTCTCTGTTACTATGATTGTGTCAATTTTTCTCTAGTTATACTCGGGTTACATTATTTTCTTTTCTAATTAATACAGTGGACAGACATACTATTTGTTAGTTAACAAAACAAAAGATACTCTAAAGAACTATTTGCGCTCGATAGCTATACCAAATCTAAATGTAATAATCCACGATTACGTGGACTTTTTTTATTTAAGAGGGTGGTGGAAATGTGAAGCGGACGCCCGCCCCTTAATAATAAATATATGTGGAAAAAGCGTAGCCTGTTCACCATTAATTTCCCTTAAGCAAACTTCTAATTATTTCATTAATAGTCCTCTCGTTAGCAAGGAAAATAGTAAATTGCCTTAAAATGTCTACGCTTGTATTTGAGCCTAAATTATTAATGTAACGTTGAACTTAAGCTATAGTACATATACAAAGTACGTCTGTGCTTATTTTTCGAATGAAAATTAGAGAGAGTCGTGGTATCCTAATGAATATTAAATAAAACGAGCAGTTTAAAGCTGGTAATACGTATTCATAAACTCAGAAAAATGTATTATAAATGAAATTGTGTGTCGTTAAGTTTGATAGGTAAAGGTTATTGTATAGTTTAATACGAAATTTACTAAAAATACATTTGCTAGATGTGCAAACCCTGCATAAAGTGTCTGTAAACCATGTTATCAGAATACAAATTAGAATATCCACCATACAGAAAGTTGCTTGATACAATTGTGTGTGTATATAGTAATGACCAAAGCTACTCAGGTACTCTTTCTTTACGGTAATAAATTAATATCTTTTATGTAATGAGGGAATTTGTAAAATTAGGTAAAATAAATGTGTCTTCTAGTTATTACTAATATTATATACTAAAGTTTCGTGACAATAATGGAATTTACTTTAACAAATTCCACCCTGATCTGTCTTTTCGTCCCAATATTCCTGCTGATTACTGTATTAGAGAAGTAGCTAACTTTCTCTATTACTATTCATCCACTAGGGATTAAATTGCTGATATGTACGAGTGATGAATATATACAAGAACATGAAGCATTGCTATTAGTTAAAACGTTATCCAAGCATTTTAAAAATCCCACCCGTGATTAACACGAAAGTTTACAAACGCCAGAGGTCACAAATAGTCACATTAAGACAAATGATAGAGAAAACAGCAAACAGAAGATCTACATTGAATTTTTTGGCCTCAGATGGAGCTTTTGATGGAATATCAAGAAGTTAGTTATGGAAAAGTGTGACAAGACGAGGGATGGAGGATAAATTATGGATTGAAATAATTGAATGTATGAAGAAATAAAGCAGCAAGAAGTTTCGAAACCGATTATAATATAAATAATAATCAATATGTATGAACTTAAAACAAAAGTGCGTATTACAAAGCGTCGTCGACGTCTGCCTAAGCATGCGTTAAGTCAATTGGAGAAACAATTTCTGGAGATAGTCGGATGTAGGATTTCATGATCTTAATGTCCCATTATTACTGTTTGACTTCATGTTCGCTGATAATATTATAGATATACATACATCAGTACTGCCTGCGATAGGAATATTGGGAAATTTCACAAACAGAGCAAGGACGAATAAACGAAGACCAACAACAGCCACTAGCACATGTATACTTATCTTATATAGTGGACTGACCGACTGAAGAGAACTGTGGAGAAAAGGAACATCGCCACAAAATTCAACATAGTGATCAAGATAGAACAACTACTACCTCCTAACAAAGATCTTTTGCCGAAACTACAAACAACCTGCATGTACGAACTTAATATCAATGTGGTTACATCGGCCGAACAGAAAGGAGCATTCAATGCAAAATGAAAGAACATCAGAGGGAGGTACGTCTCAGACATTTTTTACCCATAATGGTATACCAATCATTTCAGTATCCTAGTACTCTGCCTTAAACCATACAGGTCTCTGGCTGGTTGATCGACGTAATCCTCTGGGTTCATTTTGGGTTGCCAAAAATTGCAAAATAGTCCAATTTCTCACAAATTCTTCAATAATGTACAATCGATTTTATCCACTAACGGACATCTTCAGGTCAGAATTATAAAATAGTTTTATAACCGACATATTAGTTTATATTGATTGTAAATACATATATGTTAATAATAAATGTAACAACAGATAATATATCATATAATAATATATTACTTATTATTATTTATTCTTACAAAATTATTTTTTATAGCTCGGTGCTTCCATAACTACTAGGGCTGAAATAGTGTTGTAAATATTCGGATGATTTCAATACTTGAAATAACCGAATCGGAATAATATTGGAGATGTGATAAAAAAAAGGTTGTCTACACAAAAAAAAAATCATCCGATTCCGAATCGGAATCAACGAATATTTTAATTCGGAAACTCACAACACTAGGCTGAAATGTAGAAATAGACCTGAAACCGATCGATGATTTTCCTTTTTTTATCTTTATTTTTTTATTTGTATGTTCTACCACACAGAAAGAACTTAAAGAAATATATAATGGCCCCAAATACATATATTACTGTATAATAAAAGAATCAGGTTAATATATTACACTCAACTAAAAAAAAACCCTCAAAAAGGGAAAATAACTGTAACTTTCAATTATGTGCACGGAAATAAATATTATTTTGTTTTTATAATTTTCTTTTCTATATTTCGATACTTTCATAACTGTAGAGGATACATACAGATAATCCTGAAATAGATGGATGAACAATTATTTCAACTCTAAAATACGCAATAACAAATTGCTCTTACTAAGATCATTCAAAGAGATTTTGTTTTTTATTTACATGTTCTACCATACAGAAAAAATTGAAAAAAAATACGTAATAAGCCTAAATGTATACAGTCTAATGTAACAAAAAGCCAAGTTGGCACCTTGGACCAAACTCAAAAAAAACTACACCTAAAAAGGGAAAAATAATGATAACTTTGAACTGAGTGAACGGAATTAGTCCTTATTTTTTTTTTATAGAATGCCCATAACCAGTGTTTACTTACATATTTTTTTTTGAACGTGATAGCTTAAGTAATTCATGAGAAAAAAAATTGAATTTTTCCACCCTCATGCTAATATCTCGAATGGGGTGGTATCGATTGAGCTAATTTTTGGTATTCACAGTATGTGCGAAAGTAGTACTCATTTGCTATCATTTTAACCCAGCAGCTTTAGGGGAACTTTTTAATGGGTTATCGGAGCAGAGCTTTTGTGAATACATTGTCAATCATAGTAATCTTGCATCCAGAGCCTCGCACAGAGTATGGTATGCATTCTCTGTCATCTCATTACACAATCTACAGTTGGTACCACCAGTACTGATCTCAATTTTTTGTAGGTATCCCATCACTGTACAGTGTCCTGTTAGGAGGCCTGTTACGATGCAAAGATAATTCCTACTGAGCTACTGTAGTTCTTCTGCCTTCTTTTTTTGCTGGTCCCTGTATTCTTTGTATTCCTCTTTGCCCCAACTCCTAACCTGCCCTCGTGCTGTGTTTTTACACTACTAGAATAAGTCATGAATCTATACATGAAGCGGATGATGTCTTTCTTGCTAACTCATCGGCTTTTTCGTATCATTCGATTGCTAAATGTCCAAGCACCCATAGCAAAGTGACTTTATTGAGGTCTGTCAGGCTACTCAGTTGTCAAATACTCTCCCAAACCAGTCTTGATTGTATTTTGGAATTCACTAGTGCCCCCGGTATCATCTTGCTGTCTGTCGCAATATACATCCACTTATTTTCATAATCTGTCTGATTGTTTTTAGTTGCACAATGTAATATTGCGTATGCTTCTGCTTGAAAGACCGTGGCATATTTTCTTACTGGAAGGGTAATCATTGTATTTCTCATCCCACTGTAGATTCCAGCTCCAGTTCCGTTTTCGGCTTTTGATCTGTAAACCAAATCAATTCTCCGAATCTTGAGGATGCTATCTCTCACTAAATTAACTCAATTAAACCTGTCTCTGTAGTCGGACTGATTCCAGCTTATCGGATTTCTATTAAAAAGATATGTCAATATTTAAGTTAAGCGCAGGAAATTTTCTATAATCGTTAAACATGCATACATAGGTATATCGATATTTTATTTTTATTTGTTTTCTTTTCCAGTGCTATTCCTTATAATATTCATGTTTTCGTAGTTTTGGGGGATATTTTCTTTCTTGAATATTAAACAAACACGAATCATTTAGTTGATGTTTCTCGTTTGTATGCAAAGGCTTTTTCATCACACATTAATTTAAAAACACATTTTTCTCTATTGAAATTTCAAATTATATTGGTCACCCATGATTCCCAAAATTAAATTTAAAGGAAAATTTATTTTAACTAAATTATATGCTAATTAACATGCTATGTTAATTCACCTAATTGTTTGTTTTAAAACTTTTATTTTTCTTTAAATTTACGGTAAATTTTGTGTGCTACTTTAATATTGAATGAAAAATACATACATCAATATTTATTCGTAAAGAAAGTAACTAACTCTTGTCAACACCGCACAAAATTACCACATAAAATACACAAATTATCCTTTCAGCGAATATTTATAGTATGCATAAGTTGACTAAAAGTTTATTTTAAAGCAAAGTGACGTGGCAAAGTGTAATAGATATGACAACTCGGTCTGCTTTTATTATTGAAATGAGCTTTTTTGATATTGTTAGACGGGGTAGTGTAGGAGCGGTAAAAGACTTACGGTTAAGCGATTTTCTGTGTAGTAATCAGCATTATATTGTCCCAGCAATTAACCGCGTTTACCCTCGGCGCTTTTGCTTCCCAACTGGGTCGACTGCCCGTCTCTATTTTGAAATGAAATGGAACCATATTGCAAATTAGGGTCTCTACTCGATATCGAGGATAACAAAAATGAAACGTTATTGACAGATTACTCCTAAAACCATTACCATACGCTAAGCTAAAATCAAAACTTTGTACGGACAATTTGTGCACTAAATTGGATTATGCCAGTTTTAATTGCTAAATGCTAATTACCCACAATTCGTTATATAATGGAAATTATTTATGTAAAGCTTCATAATATGTAATATAATTTATATCTAAACATAGATGAAAGAGTGCGAGATTAATTTTTTACATTATAAAAAGTTTCAATAAAATAATTGCATGTCAACAGTTGCCTATGACTTCACAGGTAAATTTACTTTTAATTTAACTTTCTGTCATCCACATGTATAAAAAGATTTCTTCTTGAACCAATTCAAGAGGTTGTACACTTTGCGTAAATCGCAAATTTCGGTTGCATATAATAATTATTTGGAGTCTGTTCAAACACCTATTGGACGTGATCTTAAACAAATATTTCAATGTATTAGAAGTAAACAAGGTTCTAGCAGGATTCCAAATGGACTGACATATTAATCGATACCTCCCAGGAGATTATTAATACGTTTGCTGATAAATTTTGTTCTACTTACCTCGGCAGTTCTCCTTTTGCAAATAGTAGTTTAAGTGGTAATCTTCCTATTACTTTACCATTAATTTCTGAGAGTGAACTAATAAACATTATGTCTACATTCCCTGATGATAATATTTCTGGAGATGATTTAATTTCATCGTTTTTATTAAGTGATGGTAAAATGGTTTTTGCCAAACCGGTAACAATTATCATTAAATTGTCAATTCAAACGTCGATTTTTCCTAAATTGTGGCAAAGAACCAGGATTTCTCCGATATTCAAAAAAGGTTCAAACACTGAAGTGAATAACTACCGACCCATATCCATTTTATTTTTGAATTTTGCCAAAGTTAATAAGAATTTTTTATTTCGCCTTTTATATGAGCATCTTAAGACTTTTATCTCACCTCATCAGCACAATTTTGTTCGTGGACGGTCAACAGTTAGTAATTTGGTCAATATCTCTCAGTTTATTTGTAAGGAGTCAAACAGGGCCAGGTATGGTGTATACAGATTTTAGTAGCACTTTTGATAGTATAAACCACGGCCTTTTGCTTGAGAAATTATGCTGCTTTGGCTTTACTACTTCTCTGTTGCATTTATTGAATCCTAATAGATCTAACTATGTATATTATAATGGTTTGCTTTTTTGCTTGTACATCAACAATTTGCTGTAGAGTTTCTCAGCAAAAGCAAGAACTGGACCTTGCTTTTGCTGACGACCTCAAAATTTATACTCCTATTGCAATCTTTGCTGATGCTTTAAGTTTACAAAGTAATATCGATTATGTGATGGATTGGTGTACTAAACATAATCTAAAGTTAAATATTAATAAATGCTGTTTTGTCTCGTACACTCGAAAGGTAAATCCAGTTCTTCTGCCTATACTCGTTGAGCAATGTTGTATTGCAAAGAGTTACATACGTGCAAGATCTTGGTGTACAGTTTGATTATTCAATGAGCTAACCTCATCACTAACCTTTGCTTGTCAGCATCTAAAACAGTGGAATTTCTCATGCGTTCGTGCAAATATCAATTACTGAGAATATTGTACTTAGTAGTTTTGTTGTGAGCAAGTTGGAGTATGTCTGTCAAGTGTGGTCTCCCACTATGTCAACCTTCAATTAACAATTGAAACAGTTCAACATCGTATTCTCAAGTACTTGTCATTTAAGGAGGATGGAGCATAACTGCAGCGTGGAATTGATTACAATTTATTGAAGAGACATTCAATGATTTCCTTAACTTATCGCCGTGAATAGCACGGTGCATGTTTTATATGGAAATTGGTTCATGGAGTCATCGAGAATTCTTTTCTTCTTTCTTCTCTAGATATCCGTGTTCCCAGACCATCCTCTCGCTCTACTTCTTTCTTTGCTTTGCCCTTTTCTAGGACCAATTTGCTACAAGCTTCGCCACTGGTCACAATGTGCCGTTACGCTGATCTGCACTACAATGATATTTTTTATGATAAAATTAATGATTTATAATACTACGTATTTTCTTTTGTATGTATGTACTTTTTAAATATTGTTGTCCTGTAACTGGTAATCCGTTGGAAAATAAACCATTATTATTATTATTATTTTTCATTTCACAGATTATTATTATCTGGTATGTTAAAGAGACGCATCGGTCCGAAGACAAGATGGCCCCCTTTTGACGAGTATTAGCGCTAGATGTTCAAGGTACGGGGTATGATGGAACAGGTGTCGAGCATCACGGATTTTTGCATTGGTAAGTACAGGTTGAGTTTGTTTGGTAGTTGAAGTTTCTCAAGACTTCTATGCAGTTTTTTAGGTATTTCGGTCGTCGTCCCTATCACTATGGATACCACCACGACTCTCCGTAGACCCCACATGTCCTTGATCTCATCGGTAAGCGGTAAGTATTTATTAATTTTTTTAGTAATAGTTTTGGTGATGTTGTTTGATAACGGGACTGCGACATCTATTATGTAAGCGGTTTCTTGCGCTCTTAAGGCCAGTACAATATCGGGAATGTTGTTTGGGATAGGCTTGTCAGTTATTATCCTCCTATTCCAATAAATGCGGCTGGTGTCTTCTTCGCAACCTGGCGACGACTCATATTCGTAGTAGGCCGGGGTTCATGTAGGTGTTGATGTTTCTTGCGGGTTCCAGGTGTATTATCTTGGCTATTCGGCTATGCCTATCCAGATACTGCTTTGGTACCATCACCGAACAGCCAGCCAATAGACGACCGAGGTCTCATCTCTCTTCGCGCACATACGGCATTTGCTGTCAGGCAGCTGCTCTTTGAGTATTAATCGGCGGTATACTCTGGTTGCCATCACTTGATCTTGTATGGCCGTCATGAAACCCTCCGTCTCCGGAAAGAGGTGGCTTCTTCTTAACCAGGTCTGCGATGCCACGGTGTCTATAGCACTGTTTTCTATTCCCGACAGGTATCTGCCATGAAGTGCCTTACTCCTCCACTATGTTTTGACTACTTCAACAGTAAGGATACTGTCTAAAGGGCTGAAGTTATAGTCCGCCAGGCGTAGGGGCATCGCGTTTCTGTCTATTCGTGCTATGGCCTTGTGAAGTTCGTTGGTTTTTGCTTTCTCGAAGAAGTACTGTCGAAAGTTCTGGATTTGCCATGAATTGGGCTACAATGGCACTGGGGATACCTCTGCCTCCAAGTCGTCGGGGTAGGTGAAATCGCTCGATGCAGCTCCGCGGATGGTGCGCGCGATGTTTCGTAAAAGTGACTCTCGTCATTATATCTAGATTAGCGAGGTCTGTATCGCTCCATTTTATTACCCCGTAGCTATATGATAGTATACTGCTTGCATACACACTGACAGCTTTTGCTAGATTTTTGGCACTGAGTTTGGTTTTAAGCAGTGTTGTCAACCTCTGTTGATATTCGGCTTGGAGCTGTTTCCTTGTAGCGCGGCGTGTTCGATTCCGCGCGTTTGCCGATATCCCAGATATTTGTATACTTCTCCTCTTCCTCCATTCCCAATACTCTCTCCCCTCGTATCCCTGTTTCATATCCCGCGTGCTCTCTCCATTTTTCACCCTCCATACTGCTCACTCGGCATTTATCCAGGCCGAATTAAATGTTAATGTCCCGGCCGAATTTTGTTACACATTCTAATAGATCTTTCAGGTAGGACTCGTTCGATGCGTACAGTTTAAGGTCATCCATATACCATAAATGGCTCAGTGAGACGTTAGTCTGGGGTATATGGTATCCTTTGTTCTGTCTATTTAAAAACGTGGTCAGAGGACGTAAGGCAAGGCAAAACCAGAGAGGACTCAACGCGTCTACCTGGTATATTCCCCTGCATACGTTTATTTTCCCCAAGTTCAATTTAGATGTCGGTGTGTGCAGAACTATAGTGGTACACCATATGTTCATTGCCTGGGACAAGAATGATGTTATACGCTTTTCTACTCCATATAGTGCAAGAGTCTCTCTAAGCCATGAATGTGGGACGCTGTCAAACGCTTTTTGATAATCCACACAAGCTGTAAACATGGAGGTGTGTCTGGTTTTTGCTGAAGTCTATAATTACCGAATAATGAGCTGTTCTTTGCATCCCCTGGACTTCTTGCGATATCCCTTCTGCTCTTCATCCAGTAATTTGTTGGTTTCGAGGTGAGCATATATTTTACTGGATATTACACAGGTAAGGATTTTATATATTGTAGGTAAGCATGTAATAGGTCGGTACCTGGATGGGTCTGGTGAGAATTTATCAGCCTTAGGGACGAGGTAACTCATTCCCTCAGTAAGAAAGGTGGGCATTAGCTCAGGATGTTCGATTATGTAATTGAAACAGGTCGTCAGTTGTCCATGGGTGGAGGTAAATTTAAAATAAATCGCAGAAAATTTTCCTCTATCCGGGCCCCCGCTTCGTCCTTTTCTTCTTCCGTGATGGGTGATTTGCATAGGTTCATGTAGAAGTCCTTCTGGTTGGTTCCGAAATCATTGATATTATTATTACTATTATTATTATTAAATGTAAGTACTGTGAAAAAGGCATCTGTTTGGAAAAGAGATAATGAAACATGCATCGATCATTGGTCGAGTACACATCGTGTTCGACGGCATTCCCAGCACGCCGCTGGAGGTAACCGATTCCAGTACCTTGTTGGCCACACAGCCTAAGTGGCGATTGATTCACTATTTGCTATAAACGAAATGCTGTTAGTCTGGCCTCCCTTTCCACTGCAAGGTTGGTAAGTCCAGAAGAGCTTCTAATGCCAATGAAGGGAAAGAAGACATTGCTGCCGTGATAGCCATACTTGCGATGCTTTGAATGGACGTAAGTTTTGCTATGGCTCTGACTTGTTGAGCCTTTTGTCACCTAGCTATTGTTCCATACGTTATGGTTAGACATACCACCATCACATAGAGCAAATGAACCAGTTTTGGAGATAGCCCTTAAGATTTCCCATGTATCTAGTTTTAGGAAACAATACAGCTGTAACACTGTTTTGATGTGTGTTGTGGATGACATCATCAAGGCAATTGATAAAGGCAATCATACCCTTTTATGGTTGCTTAATATCTCGAAGACCGCCGACACTATTAATCATGACTTAATGTCGGTAATATTTGTCCTACTTTGGTTTGGGACCTACTACTGTCAGCTTGTTTGCATAATTACCTTATTGGAAGAACTCATGATAATCAAATTTCTTTGTCCGGTGTCCCGCTGGAGTCTATTTTAGATCCCCGTTTATATGCAATTTCACATGCAACTTTGTTAAATATATAAACAAGTGTAAATACCATGTTTACGCTGACGATACACAGCTATATTACTCATTCCTTGTTCAGGAGATTGATAATGTTTGTTCTTACATTAACTTAGACATAGAAATTTTAAATACTGTATCTAGAAAACATTCTTTGTACTTGCATTCTGTAAAAACCGATCTAATCCTATTGGCCCTAAAGAGGCTAGAAGTGATTTGGTGAATCGTTCTAAGGTAAAAATTGTAACTGATGGTAGAAATATTTTACTTGATGATAATTTAGACTTTGCTAATCATGTTAATGAATGTGTAGATCATTTGTTCCTTTGAGGATGATTTATGCTAGTAGAGGTCTTTTTTTCTCAAAAAATTAAAAAAAAATATTGTGTGAATCGTTGGTTTCTTCCATATGAGTTATTGTGACACTCATTGTGATTCTTGTATTACATCAAATAGAACTCGTAAAATTCAAAAAGTACAAAATTCTTGTCTCAGATTAATTTTTTATCAAACGTTGCTCGCGGATATCGCATAAGTTGTCGGAAGTTGGATGGTTGAATACGAAGCTTCGTAGGCTCTTGCATGCGGCCACGCTGTTTCACTCTAACGTGCTTACCCAGAAATCGCCCTATTTGTATAGAAATATCATTTTCAGGAGTGACGACCACAATGTATGTAACTGCTCGGTTTAAGAGAACACTAACTCCTCCTATACACCACTTCGCACATTTCAGGAGACGTTTTACTTATCGCATAACGTGTACATACAATAACATTCCAGTAGATATAAAAAAAAAGAATGCTCATTAAATGTATTTAAGAAGAAATTATATCAGCACCTATTCATTAGACAGCAGGGTGGATAGTTTACACTTTTACATTTTTTGTAATCTTGTCGTTTACCTATTGTTAGTTTAAGTCTAATTTTAAGTTATTTATATATACATTTATTATTGGTAAATTAAATTGAATAGGGTTGACTGGAAGAATAGAAAAAGGCATACGACATCCAGCGGAATACTGCAAATGGTTAGTGACATCTACAATGCTTTCGATTCCAAATATATTCCAGAACAACTTTGTTGAATCTATGAATGATCTTCCTTATAATATTGTTGGAACCGAAATTTGTCTATACGCGGACGCACGTCACTCTCAGTACACGCTGAAAACCTCCAAAAACTCAATGAAAAATCCCAAAGAGCAGTTGTGTTTGCTGAAAAATGGTTGGCTGCAAATAAACTAAAAATAAATCATAGCAAGACACAAAACATCACATTTACTACCGATAACAGTGTATCATTGGATGGGAAGTTCATTGGCATTATCATTGACTCTAAATTGAAGTGGAACCAACACATTGATGACTTGAGCTGCCTGGGCTGTTCCCAGAAGTCAGTGGATTATTGAGGAGCTAAACTATACAATCACTTACCCTTGGAAATAAAACAACTGGCATCCACTGCTTTTGCAAAGCAGATTAGGTAACTTCTAATGCGAGTTCCTGCTGGTCTAGTCATCTTTTCATGTCTGTTTGTCTTTCCTAACTTGTTTTTGTTATATTTATTTATTTATTTATACATTTATATCTGTTTTATTTTTATGTATTGACATTGTATTTATTATTGTACACATTAGCTATATCGACAATTTCTGTAATGGTTCTATTACAAAATAAATACTACACAGATGCTGCTATGTAGCAGTAAGCGAACTCCGCCTTTTTTTCCTTCTGGTTGTTCGAAATATAGAATAATTGGTATTTTTTTTGTAAGACGGGAAATAAAGATATTATATTACTATTATTATCTTTCGGTATGTCCTTAAGGATAGCTTTGCCTTGTGGGTGATCTTTAATGCCTTATAAATGTGACGCCTAGGTATTTGACATTGTCTGCAAACGTAAGGTTAACTAACACCTTGAATAGTGGATAATAGCAATGTTTCTATTTTTACTGGTGAATGGTACTACTGTGGTTTTGTTCGGGTTAATGCTCAGATTTTCCCCCGCAGGAACCTGTTGGAGGTTGAGGAAATTTCCTTCTCCTCGATACCTCAGTTTAATTAAGCGCTTCAATAACAGCCAGCAGGTCGTCCACCAATACTGACCATCCAATCCTGAAAAAATCCTCCTTTGCAAACTCCCCGGCCTGAACTTGATTACCTCTCCGCTTAGAGTCGTTATGGCAAGCTTGTTCGTAAGAATAGCGACGATCCAGCTTGCTGTGATCGGTTCTACGCCTCATCTTTTAACCGCTTAATTGCATTGTT
Organism: Protaetia brevitarsis; assembly: GCA_004143645.1. Lineage (NCBI taxonomy): Eukaryota > Metazoa > Arthropoda > Insecta > Coleoptera > Scarabaeidae > Protaetia > Protaetia brevitarsis. The sequence continues at coordinate 12,511 of RXPK01002016.1, forward strand.
GAATGTTCCCTCAATGTCATAAATGCTGCACTTGCTAGTTCTTTGGATCCGACAGAGTTTGAAATCCTAGAGACTAAATTGTTCACTGCAAGATAATTGGATTTATTACTGGTTGCAAATAGACTTGTGCTTATTTTGAAAGTATCTACATGTTCATCTGCAATATAGTCCGCAAAAGATAAATAAATAAAACAATGACGTAAGCTGCAGGTGTTCTTAATAGGTTCCGAAGGAATGGAATAAATAGGATATTCATATTATTCTATTAAATGGAATTAAATTAAAACTGTTTCAAGACATGTTTCGGCTATGGGCTATAACAAAGTTATTTTCAGGTCTTAATTATTTGTTTGTTCGCACCACATTTTTAAAGTGTTGCATTATTTCTTCATACTGACAGTTTTTTTTGCTTGTTTCTCATTGATTTATCTAAATAAAATTATACTGTCAATTTAAAACACCTGAACATTTTGTTTAAGATTAAAATTCAAATTTAATAATAGAAAGAAATAGTTCAGTCAAGCGCTTATCAGTTAATTGAAAGCAGTCTCTTTTAAATATGGACAATGGGTTTTAGCGATAAATTCACCCAAAAACATTTTACTTTTTTGTGTTTTTTAATCTGGGATATGTTGAATAACGAACCTGATTTTTAGTTGTCTAGTATAAAAAAAGGTATTATTTGTTGCGCCCAGTTAACGAATAATACCATAAATATTTTCTTTATTCTTGCAATAATTACCAAAATAAAATGTATTTTACACCTACAATTCTACATGATATAACTAAATGGTTTTGCCAACATCAGTATGAATGAGATACATTTCCGTTTCGGTGAAAGGTTGTCCTGCCACAGCAATTGTCAAAATTACTATCGAACTGGCTGCATAATTCACCCGGCGTACCGACGGTGGGAATATTAATCGGTTTCGCCTCGTAATCGAATTCATTGAAGTAATTATATATGTATTCGATTCTGAGAAAGACCGCGCTGTCTTCATCATAAACGGCATTGTGTTTGTATCCGCCGTACTTATACGTGCTTTTATATCGTACCGTTTCAAAATATCAATAACCTTGAATATTAAATGACAATTTAAAGTAATTTCGTCTGGCAAAACGTCCTTATGCGTTATTAAAACGCAAGGAAGGTGGCCGTTGCGTGGAAAAATTTATACATAATCCGTTTTGATATCATCCAATAGGAGATCGAAGCACATTAATTTATGTAATAAAATAAAATGCGCGATTGTGCATATTAATTTACTTTCTTATCTGGATATCTAAGGTAGATGACTTGTAATTAAATTATTAATAAATTTGCAGTACAAAAGCATATCATTTCATTCATAAATGGTTTAACAATTACGGGAAAATGGTCGAATTCTGCACACTTAATTTCATACATCTATTACCTTTAATAAGACCGCAACATACATAGTTGATTTCTTTAAATGTAAAACATTAGACATTCAATATTTGCTAAAAAAAGCACTTGAACGATTTCGTTCCTTAAAAAAAAAATACAACTGAAAACTTAGTGTGCCCAGTGCACACTGATGATGTACTACGTGTGAAAAATGTACTAAATTGTAATTCTTTACTAATCATATACAGGTATTCCACGTAAATGGTTCATTAAAAGTTCTATTATTTACTTATATTTGAGATTTTGGCACCATTATTTGTTTTAAATTGTATATCTTCATTCATAGCATAGCAAATTTGGAGTCTCTATTTGCAGTATTAACCGAGATATTAATTTCCAATGATGCAATGATTATTCCTAAAAAAAAAGAAAATCTTAAATAACGCAAAAACGACAACATGTAGCTATATAGGAATAGCTAATGAAGGCTAACGTATTTATGGTCGTAGATTCCAAAAATTGTAAAAAAATATACCATTCATTTTTAAAATAACAAAGTTGACGTCCATTTTTGGTCAACCGAAAGTGATTTTTTGATTAAAGTATTTCACATTTATAATTCCAAATCGAAGAAATACTGGTGCCAAAATCTCAAATATAAATAAAATAACAGAACATCATACTCATACATTAATGAACTACTTACGTGGAATGCCTGTATAGTACTGTTTGCAACAGATGTACAATAAAACAAACTTTTAGATCTAACAACATATATTGAAAGTTTTTATTTTTTACTTCTTCCGTGATTTTTTCATACACAGATCGCAAAATAGTCTTTTGGAGTATACCAGCCACTGCATTCTTCATGAGGTCATCTTCCACATCCCACACATCTGTACCACATTTCATTGTCACGCCCAAATTCGTTACTAACGAAACAGACATCATAATTTATATGACTAATGTCATCATCGTCGTGGTCATCGTGAAATTCATTTTTGTTGAGTTGCTCACGTTCAGTGTCGCTATCAGGCAGTTGCAATTGACGTCCATAGGAGGTTTTTCTGTGCTTCTTAACTTTATTTATGATTTGTTTTTGTAATCTGCTTTCCTTCTTTCTTTTGTTCATTTCTTTCGTTTCTTTCTCTCAGCTTCCTGTAGTTTCTTCTTCATGTCATGGTATCCCTGCTAAAATCTCACAATTTTGTTTCCTAGATTTGACACCATTTCTATTGTCAGCTGATGAAACAACTCCTCCAGTCAAGGGAGAAAATGTCAACTACTCTTACTTCCTGGAAGTTGGAAGTCATTGGTGTAGTTGAACGGTTAGAAGTTCCAGGTACTGGTTTCAAAGCATCTTCTTTGTTTAATTCAATTTGAACATCCTTAGGCATATCAGTGGAATAGTGATAAACGGCGAACTTGTCCGGGTTCATCGGTGAAATACCAGCAGCTGCGAATCCAGGTATTCATTGTCCATTGTAACCACTTTTAAATAAGCCTTGTTGAAAAGTTCAGTAAGTTTATAGTGGGCAATTCTACAATTTGCAGACGCGCACTTCATTTTTAGATAAAAAGAGCACTCCTTTCATAGAAAGTGGTTGAAGTGACTGTCAAAGTTATTAAATCGGATCTGCCTGTGCTGCCTTAGTATTTCTGCCAAAGTGCTGAAGCCAATCAAGAAATAAATTCTTATTTATTCATTGCTTCTTAGAACAGGAAAAAACTGCTCCGATTGAACCTCCACGTTGAAGTTGGGAAGACATTTTCAACTTCGTACACTGTTGAAAATATTATCGGTGTTGGCGTTAATTTTGCGCTAGTCAAATATTTTAGTGTTGATTTTTACAAACTTTGCCAGACAAGTTGACTACGCGATATTAATAGAAACAGGAAATTACTAGAATTTCGTGTGAATTCTTTGTTTCAGATATGAAGATTTACTATTTGCTAGACATTCAGAAGCGTCAACCAATCAGAATTTTTCCCTCGGATAGAATATTAGAAACCCCACTAATCTAATACGGTTTGCATTATACGCACACCTGCATTGCAACGTGTACTGTTTTCGGATTGTTTCTTCTCCGTATTAACCTATCCAAACAAACCACCAAACGTGACTTGACCTGCAAGTGTAACCTTGTGTTATTATACGTTAATTCCAGTGGGCATAAAAAATTTCAACATCTTAAAAATGTATTGGGAACATCTATTTACGCAATTAGTTCAGATTGATTCAAATAGCATAAACATTCACTTAATTTTATAATGGTTCTCAAAAAATCATTTTAAAATTGGCACGTTTAGTTGAAACCAAAACTTTTGATTTAGTGGTTCTGCATATTTATAATTGAGAAAACGTCTTAAAGAGAGAATATTATAGCACTAAGAATAGGAGTTGCATATTAAAAAGACGTTATGTTTAGAAAACGGTGTTCAATCATCCAACTAGATCGCATTCATTTAGTTAAACAGCTAGTAAATTTGTCTAGTCTAGATCAAATAAAATGTGACTAGAAGTATATCATAATTCCACGTGTTAGTAGGACAAAATAGCCCCTTAGCAATAGACAATACTTGACTATCTTTGTTCGTCAAATTTAAACTTCTATAGTTCTCGACAAAATAACACGAAAACAGTGTGGACCTCTCCTGACTATTAAATTAGTCAAAAAAGTGGTTAAAATTTTCAACAGTGTACAGTGGAAACGATGTTTACATGTAATGCTGCACATATGAGGAACTGAAGGTACTCAGGCAGGAAATCATTTCGGGGAGAATCTATTGAGCCCTCGAAGTTCTCAAGTTTCCACTGGGCAAGATACTGGGCCTTTAAGAGAACACCAAGCTGCTCGAGTGGAAATAAAGAGAATCAATAGGGATGGTACAATGAGCACCAAGCTCAAGTGCCCGGACATCAAGTGCCTACCCTAACCTGAATGAATAAATGAATTAAGTAAAATATATTTCAGAAATTTGTGGGCGTTTATTTATGAATATGAATGATTTATTGCATGATAATAAAATTGATGCATCTAGTTAGATTTTTTTGTTGTTCCTCAATATAAACTACTTTATTTTTCAACGAGAATGAATGTTTTTTTTTTATTAAGATTCGAAGTATGTGAAATTTGTAATTATTTTAATATGTGCCAGATATTACATTTTCTTCCGCAATAAATGTTATGTAGGGAAGGTGGGCAAGATGGAACATTAAGCTTTAGAACATCTGCATCAGGATTGCATTGATATACAAGCTTCTAAAGTACGCTTGTTGTAATTTTTTTAAACATTTTATCTGCTGTGATGGATGAATTTACAATTTTTCGATGGGTACTCTTGATGTTGTGAGAAAATTTTGAAAAGAAATGTGTAAATACACATCTACTCATCCACGTTATTCGCACAGCCTCCATCTACCCAACATCGCCATCCATGGCATTGTATCAATACTTCCCTTACAATACTAACACTTGAGCGTCATCTCCTTCAACAGAAGAACTTGATTATTTCCTGACGTTTTCTAAAAACTCCTGCTTTCCTTACAAAATTCGGCTTCTTGATCTCTTCTGTTTTCTTCTTTGTTATTTTTTTTTTCTTTAACTCTCCCTCAGCACTTCTAGTTGCCTTCGGAATTCTCCAGACTTCTTTTTTCTTGCAGCAGATTTTTATACGTAGTGCTTGTAAGGATTGTTGTCTTTCCCTTGTTACGCTTTGATTGAACCTGCACTTTATTCCTAACATAAGAAATAGGCATTATGTCTTCGAGAAAGCATAATGGCATATCCAGGCATAACAGACCAGACTGAAGAGTGAGATAATGATGCCCCCATGTTGCCCCATACCAATAGCCCCATCTTGCCTCTTTGGGACATTTTCTAGTTATGTTATAATAACATATTAAATATTTGAAATAAACAAATAACACACTATAGAAAATACATGCAATACATGTCAATTAAGAAGCACAAAAAAGTGAAGTTGTAAATAATTTACTTATGCTTCCGATACTGGCCGTTGAACTCACCATCAAAATAATAACGAAATTCAATTGCAATTTTAATTGCACGCAATAAAAGAATTACGTAAAGCGGTCTTTAAGCATTTATAACAGGCAACAACCTAAAAAAGGTTTTCACGGAAACATGCAAACTATTGGATATTATTTGTACAACGCCTATATTTTTCCACCCTCAAACGCATTAAAACTTTTCTGAGAAGCACAACGTCAGAAGATCGATTGAACGCATTGGCGGTCCTATCAATAAAAAAGAAGCTAATTCAGTCTATCCTGGATTTTGACAACAAAGTCATAGACGTCTTTCCCAGTATGAAAAATAGGAGAATGGATTTTATGTACAAAAAATAACTTTTTATTTTGTGCCCACCCTCTTTCATAACTCACGAGCCGCCACTGAATATCACTTTGTGTGTATCTATATTATGGTAATAAAGATTCTTGCAAGAATCGTGGTTTTATTTAAGCATCACAAACAATATTTGTGTTTATCTACTTGTAATTCTTATTTAATCTAATTGTTAATGCTGTTGCCGAATTCGCTTAACCATGAAAGCTATAAAATAACTGAGTAAAATTGAAAGATTAAAATTTTGCTGTCACAATCGGTAGACTTTAGTGTTTAGCATATCTTCTACCAAATCTTCTCCCCAACGGAAATGAAAAAAAAATCATTAAAAACAAATTCAATTTTTCAAATTTATGTGAAAGGATACGTTATTATAGTTCACACGGTGCCGATGTTACTTGTGTTAAAGGCGATTACTGATTACGAATGCAAGGCACTTTCCGAATGGAGAAATGTTTACGATAGTCTGTAATTCAATAATTCGGTACGCAAATCTGTTATTTGAGCGTACAACGTTTGCGTTTGAGACAGTGATATACATTAGGGGGCAGTGATTTCACACACAATGGGCGTACGGAGTGTAAAATTGCGCACGACGAATAACAAAATCGTATAACAATTACATTAGGCTCAGTTTTCTATTGGCCAGGGAGATGATTTGGTTAATTCAATAAGTGCCGGTCTGATGACGGCATTTAAACGGACCTATTGTGGCCCTGTCATTCTGACGGGCCTTTGTTATCATGTCAATCAATTCCAGCGCTGCTACTCCGCGTTGCAACGTAAACGTCATCAAAAAAATGTATATTAATGTGTACGCTGTAATCGGATATTGAATGCTTTTAACGTTTTGATGTTTACTTTCATAAATAAAATAATAACGAAAAATATCAATTTTTGTGAAAATATATTTTGTATGTAACAAAAATACTCGCAACTGTGACGTTGACGACACTACATACTTCAAAATACCTCACAACAAATTCTATGTTCTGGATTATTTGAATAGCACTGAAAATGTATTTTTTTTTAAAATATTATGTAGTAGGGATTGCTAATGAAGTAAAAAAAATTGGAACTGCCGACAATTTTAACTTTCTACAAGCGTATGTACAATGAATCAAGATGTGTATCCAGATTTTGTTGCTTACTATTGGTATTTCGGTTGTTAGAAGACGTAGAGCAACGGTTTAAATGCGAATGTTTCGCAGAACTCAATAATCCTAAGAAATATCGTTTCAAATATACCTTAACTTTTTTAAATTTTAAGATATCTTGAGAAAAACCAAAATTTATGGATTTCAATTTTTCTCAGTAATTCGATAATCCTTAGTATAACCGCTTCTAAAGCTTTATATTATTCAGACACTTTTTTAAGACATCTTTTCTGGTGTAAAGAGAAACTCCCGGTTGTCATTTGTTTTCAAATTATTAGCGCTGCCTTTTGTTTTTTATATGGCGGCCATATTGAATTTCTGATTAATTAGATAGTCTTTAAAAAGAGCTCTTCAACGACGTATAACACAGCTGAAAAAAATATTTTTGGTAGAGATATTGATAAAAAAGTAAATTAATCTCTAATATGAAATTGGTAGGTTAGGAAATTGGATAGACATATGTAGTTGCAAGTAATGCTCTAAAACAACGAAAAGGTACTGACGACTATATTCATATTAATAAAAAACATATTTTTCGATAAAAATGGGAAGCGATAAAATTAAACATCACGACGTCTCACTCTGAATCATCGATGTGAAACAGTGAAATTAATAGGTTATGAAGCTGATCACAAATAGACAAGATATACTAAATAATACATAAAATAATAAAAATACAACAAAAGTTGGAAATGTAAAAAGGAAAGAATAAGTACTTAAAGAAACTGTTCAAAATGTCGACTATTCTGTTACATACCTTTTTTGATACCTTATTCTAACACAGTTACAAACACTACGAAGTATATTTCCGTTTACTGATTTTGGGCCTTCTAATCTGGTTGCTTTAAAATTTCCAAATTCCTGCCGGTTCAAAACTAAATCTTCATTCTTATGGTGACCCCATGAATAAAAACCAATGGAAGTAAGATCGAGTGATCTCGCGGGGTCATCCACTAGTTCATTATTTGATACCACTCTCTCATTACAGTTTTATCTCAAAAAAATGTTGCGCGTTACGAGTGTTGAGAGCCGGACAACCATCCTGCTGGGAACAGATGTCTTGCATATTGTCAGGGTTAAAAATTTTGCTTCAAAATTTTACATTATCTCATCCGTTAGTAGCTCCAAATATCTGTTACCAGTTAAATTATAATCATAGATGCAAGGACCAACTAAGAGGTTATCTACAAAGGAAGTCAGAGAAAGAAAATAAAATTTCATACCAATTAAACCGCACCAGAGATTAAAGCCAAATCAAATTAGAAATCTTCTTTGATTTACCAAGTGTAAATTCTCAGTAGACCAGTAATGATAGTTATGTCTAATTATAGTTACACCTCAAAGTTAGTAAATCGTGTTTCATCTGTCCACAGTATTTTGCTAGGATAGTTAGCATCATTTTCACATTTTTGTAGGTGCCACCTGCTAACTTCTAATCTTCTGTGATAGCCATTATCGATCAAACCATGTAAAATTGTTGATTTTTACGGGTGGTATTTGTTTTTGTTCAAAATTTTGGAGACAGTGGATTTTGGAATTCTAGTTTCCTGAGCTACTCGGCGAATTAATGTGTTTCGATTGTTAGCAACATTTTGCAAAACAGTATTACAACGTATAACAACATCCTAAACTTCGTAGTTAACTCTTTTTTCGTTCGAAGCTTCCAAAGTACAGTAACGTACAAAAACGTTCAGCGTAACGCGTTGAAGAATTCCTATTTGCTTTAAGATATAGTTCCAACATATGAACCTTTTCTTCATTTGAATATTTGTGTGTTATTATTAATAGATACTTCTTAACTTTAATACTTAACAATTATTTAACAGCAATTACTTAATAATAACTGCGAGTACACTAGGTTGTAATCAACTAATCTCTGTTGCCCTAATTGTACTTTGACTAATTTTGTTTCACATTGGCGTTTAATTTCATGGTTTCCTAATGTTATCGAAAAATATGTTTTTTGTTAATAAGAAATTAACCGTCAGCATCCTTCCATTATTTTACAATTACATATCTCTCAAAATCTTAGCCTACTAATTTCATATTAGAAATTAATTCACTTTTTTGTCAATATCTCGGCTATAAATAAGATTTTTTTCAGCTATATTTACATCTTTGAAAAGCTCTTTTTAAAGACTATCTAATTAAACAATAATTGAATATGGCCATGATATAAAAAACAAAAGATAACGCTAATAACTTGAAAACAAATGGCAAAATTGTCTTAAAAAAAGTGTCTGGATAATGTAAAGCCTTAGACGTTAAGGATTATCGAATTATTGAGAAAATTTGAAATAGACAATATCGATTTTTTCCAAATATCTGAAAATCTAAAAAAGTTAAGCAAATTTGAAACGATATTTCTTGGGGTTAGCCGGCAGTGCGGTTATGAAGGAAGGGTGCATTATTGTCAATCTTGAAAGTCAAGCAGCAATATGCGGTACCGGTTGTTGATGGGTGCTCGCGTGGGTAACCATTCGAACAGTACTTCTACGTGACTCGGTGCGTTTCGACACTCTAAGCCAAGAGCTTTCAAGACCTGTAGTGCTGAGTTATTATTATTGTGGATATGTAAAATGTATAATATCCTAAAAACCTACTTTTAAAATACATTTAATGTCAGTAAATATCAAAGCTAAACACAGCAATAGTTTTTTTTTTTTTTTGCAAGAAGACTCATACAACAAAAAATATCTAAATTAAACCTAATATTTTAATCGCATCCAACGATTAAATGTCTGTGATTTTTCGAATCTCTTGTAGAACGAACGTCCAGTGTTACTTGAAGACCTTCCCTTGGACGTATGACAAACAATCCACTTGGAAAAATAACATGACTATAACGTCGTCTAAATGTTATCTTGTAACGCGAAATGTTACAAAAATATATACAACGTACCACATGCAGTAACATTTATACGACTGTTTAATATCCGCCTAAGCGATGTTACGAAACAATATTTCCCAGTAATGTTAATACGAGGTCTTCGAGTAACATTACTTCAACATGACGATTAATGTTGAAGTATAGCTCTTCCGTAACATTTCTCATATGTTAAAGAGAAATATTGATACAGTGTGGCTGGTATATCTACGCTAATGTTTCTATTAGGATCTTTTATTTACTCCAAAAGTTCTTGCTGCATTATACAAGGAACATGATGTTGAGGTTTATCGAGAGGTTATATTAATTGATATAAAACGGAATCTCAATCAATCTTATTGAAATTCAATGTTAATATTATAATTTCATGTTACCCTCCATACATCGGGCCCCTCTGTTTATACGAATTTATCTTCACTTACTAAAATTACAATATTAACATTAAACATTAATGCCAGAAAAATATAATGGATAAGACATTTTTATAATATAACATTGTAAGTATTTTTTTGTAGTTATTTTTGCAGATACATTAAAATGGTCAATCATATATCATATATAGTTCTATATAAAAACTAAATAGTACTACTATGAATAATATTGTAAATAGCTATTTAAGTAAACGAAATACATTAATAAAATACTTTAAAAGTAAATGCTGTTTACAGAAGACAATAAAGGCATTTATTGATTAAAAAAAAAGTACATAAATTAATTTTAATAAACTTCAGTATTGGAAACAGATTATGGGCACCTAGATATAACATGAATAGAATCTAACAAAAACTCACAACACATAAGAAAAATGCCCCGAATGCATTTTAATTCCTTTGAACATTTTGCTGTTTTTCTATCAAATCTTTGTTTTGCATAACGAAACCATTCCATGACAGTTATTTCGTATTCTGTATCTGTGAGTACAATATTTCTTCTAATTCTCTCTGAAATTAAAAAAAAAAGACACCGTCAAAAATAGAGATCAGAAAAGCTATTTTATTTATATGAAAATTGAGGATAAGCTGCATATTTTATATATAACACTGTTTATAATTATTATAAACTTTGTATTTGATCAAGAATTACTATGAATCCTAAGAATGACATTACGTGACATTGCTTATCCTTACAGCACAACAGGTAGGTTTTACTATAACATATATAGGTTATGATATACATAATACATATCTGTCTTAAAGATCTTCGATGAATTTGAAAGGATCGACATACCTACTCGCATTATATATAAAACTTACCTGATAATGTTGATTCATTATTGACGGGAATTTTTTCTCATCAAAACAATTGCGACGCACAATCCTAAGATAGTCCTATCCACGCCCTGTCCAGTCACGATTACCGTATATTGTGAAAGAGGGGGTTCACAGATTCACGCCAACTCGTGTATGCGCGGTACGAAAAAACTTGTGATGGCAAGCGATACTGACGGTCCAGTGTCTTGGCCTGCCAAGATCGCCAAATCTTACTTCCCCTGACTTCTCTTTGTGGGGCCACTTGAAGTCTGAAGTTTAAGTGCCCACGAGGGAAAACATGATTAAGCGAATTACCAACGCTTGTGCAAGGATTACGGAAACACTTCTCAGTTGTGTGTAATCATTTCAATTGCGAATAAATAAATGTATCGAAGTGAAGGGGCACAATTTTGAGCACATGGCTTTTTGAAATGTTAGTTGATGTTAAAATAAAAAAACACAAAATCATGTTTGCTTGCTTCTCTTTTCTGTGTTTTTTTCTAGACGTTCACAATCATGTTTTTTTGCGATTACAGCGCAATCTGTTATGAATCGAAAAAAGTTTCAAACAAAAACTACATACTTCATGGCGTAGAATCCGAATCTGCAATACAGAATGGGGGTTCCCATTTAAGATTTCAAAGTTGTCTCCCCTCCCATCTTGAGGGGAGGGGGAAGGTGAGGTGAGGGATCGAGTTCGGCACCATTCAATGAGTCCCCCACATTATAACAAATTTTATTAAGATCTTTTTTTGATTTGATGCAGTGTTTTAGAGATATTCCGTTGTCTCAAGATAAAAAACTCACCCAGTATATACTGAAAATCTATCATTACATAACATCTATCACTGAATATACGTAACTAGGTGATCATTAGATCCTTATTTTTTTCTCTGTTTAAGATCTGTTCACTCGCAAGTGAAACTGTGTAGAAGATGCCCACTTTACATATCTGACAATGAGAAAGATAAAACATGCGTCAGTGTAATTACTATATATAGTCTCAGCGAATAGACCTATACCTACATATCTAAAATTAGTAAACAAATTTTGAATTTCTCCCAATTATTTTCCATAACTTTGAAAAAAGGTATACATTAAAATAACTGCAGTAGGCAAATTCTTGCTTTAGCGTTGACGTTACTAAAAATAAATTCAAGAAATTTAAATATATCTACTAAGATTTGGTTTGATTTGGTTGATTTGAATCTAGCAGTATTTGTAAGTAAGTAGATAATTTACGGTTATTGTTAGACCACCAACATTCATACATGTGCACGTACCTACCTGAAATGTTAATGTATTAACTGCAACAAAAGAAGTTTCTATAAGCGATAAAGAAATTAGTTACAAAGTGTTAATGAGATGCATAAAACGCGTTCCTACTCCCGCGATATTTCCAGTTGTGCTCGTAAATAAGGACCTCATTTGTAAAGCGTACCCAGGGAACGTAGACTTAATAAATCAGTGTTGTTTAGCGGCGACACTAGCCGATATAGCCATATGTGAGGTCGGCGGAGGATGAAGAAAAGAAACTACTGAAAACTTCATGGGCCAGAGGACAAGCGTTTACTTTGATAGACTGCCGACCGCCGACCGCCACTGAAAATGTGACAATTTTTAACGCCTTCGCAACCAAAACAAGGGAAATAAAAAATGTGGCGTTACCACACTAATAGGGCTATAAATGAACGTGGTCGATTAATTTTGAGTTATTAATTACTTACACACACTGAATAGACCAGTACGGTCTATACCATACGGTTTAGTAAATTAATTGCGTTATAGCAAAAAATTTACCTAACTAAACCATTTATAAGATGCATTTGTAACTGAAGAATCTTTAGAGCCATATTACATACGTTTCAAAAAAAGAAAATTATTACCTATACTGTAGGCTTCCTAAAAAGGAATATTTGGATAAGATCTATAATGAAAAAAAAAAATTTTGTAATTGGCGACTGGTAATGTGTCTGTAACCAATTTAACTAGCTAAAATGCAGCCCTGTTAGGTATCAGAAGATTTCTAGTGGGAGATGGGTAATTATACTTATTTTTTCTTGATTATTTGGGGTTTTAAATGTTAGCAACAAAAATGCATCGAAACATACAGTATGTTTTGAAATTCCATTTTTCATTCGTTTACCAAAAATAACATATTTTCATATTCACTGCCTATTACGCAAGAATTAAATTACAATCATAATTCTTTTCTGGTTATTTAGGTACCTACCTAATATTGTTTATCTCTGATATAGCAACAATTTATTTATGAAAAGCTAAATAATTCCAATTTATCCTAAACTTTGTGCTCCATCTAAGGGTACCACACGAGGCTCCCTATTCCAAGTCCTATATGTATAGATTCCATAACAATTAAAATGATCCTACACTAATTAAATAATTTACCGATAATTATATAGATAGTGGCGAATTATCTTGACAGCCAGATTACAGTTTCCTTTGTCGCTGAATCTTTGAAATGAGTGTATAAACAAAGATGGTCTCCACTGTTGCCAAATTCTTTACTTACTTGGCTCGGTGGACTAAATGCTGTTTTGTATCGTATATGGATTCAAAATATGTATAAAATTGTTTAAAAAATTTTTTCTTCCAGCGACCTCTGTATTTCAATTGTGTAATCCGTTGTAGTGTATTACATTGACAGCTATTGTACAATTTAAGGCATAATAATGACATAAATAAGACGACACTTTTTTGGAATAATATTGCATAAGAACAATTATAGTGCCCCCATCGGTTTTTCTTCATAATTACTCTTTAAAGCCCCCTCTTAACTAATGCTCCAGCTTCCGTGCGTGATCGTCACACATCAGTGAGTGGACATTCAAATAAAACGTTAACTACTCTATCTACCCCACTGCATTCACAATGCAAATCATTAATCCTTCCAATTTTACAAAACATTCCTTTAAAATTACCCGTTATTAATTCTACCGTCTGATACTGCAAACGAACCCTCATTTTCTTAAAACATGTTACGTTACCGACAAATTTCCTAGTCCACCTCCCATTTAAAGTTATATCTCACCTACTTTGCCTATTACTATTGAGTATATCCCTAAACGCGTTTTTGACTACGCTAGCTGGAATTAACTCATACCTAATTATCGCGGTATGCCCACTAGACACCGCGTCCCCGCGCCCGGTGGACCCCTAGTCTAGAAAAGTTGACCACCCGCATCCCGCAACATACCCCAGGTGTTTACTAACAAATCGATCGGATTTTTTAAATTCCCTGATGTCTCTAGTATAGATAAATTATGAGTTATAATTCGCACGTCCTATGCAACGTAACTGCCTTTGGACAACGAAGCCACCAAAACCTGGGTCGTGGAGGTCGTGGCATGCATATGGCGCGGATTTAAGTTTTAAGGATTTAGTTAGCTATGATCCCAGGAAAAGAGGAATCAGTAGAAACGGTTATCTACAGACACCGCACTTAAATCCGCGCCATGCATGCTATGATCCCAGCATGCCATGACCTCCACGAACCAGGTTTTGATGGCTTCGTTGTCATCCAAAGGCAGTACGTTACAGAGGACACGTCTGGACAAGCAAGATCTAGGTCTACGTACATGGCATTTCTATTGACAAAGCATCGTTTAGGATCGTTGACAAGAACCAGTACCGGGCATTCATTAAGTTCGGGAGAACTAACTCAGGATCCCAAAATATCTCAATGGCGAAGACAAGGGTAATCTAAGGAAACCTTCAACATAGTAAGGCGGTTTCGGCAAAACTTGCAGTAGCGATGAAGTACTTCGACTTCGCACTCGCACAGAATCCCCGGGTTTACAGGGGCAAGGAGATAAGGAGTTCGGGGTATCGATTATGAAACTGATTTACAGTAGAAAATCCGAGATTCCCAGAATCTGCATTTTGGTAAAGAAAAATCTTAAAATACTGCTTCTAACCAGTACCCTTGTTTCCGAGACTTAGTCACAATTAAAATCAGGTGATAACCCTGATCTACCAGCAACCCGGGAAGTGTAAGGCCTGATGATGAGCAGGAGAGGTAGTGGATCGCAACTCATCATCGGTTGTGATGCAAATACTGACCACACAATCTGGGTTACTAGCAACAACAACTCTACTACAATTTATTATGGCAAATAATATAGACATACTAAATGTGGGCAGTGAACCTCTTTCATAAATTAAAAAAAGGAAAGACGTAATAGATGTAAAAAGGAAAGATGTAATGGATGTAACTTAGCAACTACCTATGTAGGAAGAAACGTCTATGATTGACACGTGTCTGATGAGGAAAGCTGCTCAGATCATAGGCACATCAATTTTAATAAGCGAGCATGCATCTATAAGTGGAACTTATCGTAATTCTCGAAGAACTGACTGGGAAGCTTATACAGCAGCACTAAAATGCAGTCTGAAAAGGATTCAGCGAAAGATCTATTGTGTCCCACGTTCTTGATGCTTTACAGCTGGCCTTCCAATCCTATTCCTTTCAGAAAGTGTAGGATATCAGAAGGCTCCAAAGTTAGGAAGTCTCCACTCTTCGATTTCACGTGCTCCCATTGTGTAAAACGCCTATGAGTGCACAGGTACGTTAATTGAGAGGGGATGGATGTCATCCTGTTGCTGCTTTTAACAGTGTCATGTCGAAGTATAAAATTTTCGATAGTACTTTTCTGATGCACTAACTTTGAGACTGCTCGCATTATAATGCTGTTGTGTAGTTTTTGATGCAATTATTTTCCACACGTCCAAAGAAGTCGCTTTAGAAAAGTGATGTCGCGTTTGATGTTTCGAACATAGTCTCTCCTGATAGTGTTGTATGTTTACCAGCTCTGGCAAGGCCTCAGCATCCTAAAGTACCCATTCAAACATGTGGTGATAGATTTCTGTCCCTATCTAGTTTCATCATCTGTGGGCAATTCCCATTGTCCGCTTTTCCCATAATCATAGAAATCCTTGTCGAACATAGATAATTCTCAGGATGTGAGATAGCAGTGGCGGGCCGTGACAATATTGAGTGGTGGGGCCAATCTCCGGTCTAACCTCCCCCCCCCCCCCCCACCCCTCTCCTCCAGTTTTTTTTTTGTATTAATCTTACAAAGTTTTGAATCAGTTTAGTTCAGCTGGCAGTAATTTATTACCTCGTTTATTGCTAACTAAAATAATACCCAGACAAAAAATTTAATGTAGATAAATTTAGGAGACATTTTAAAATGAAAAATACGAAAGTTCTTATCGGGAATACTTATCTACTTAAATATAAATACTAACGTATTTCCTTCGAACTTGCATGTATTTAGTCTTTAAACTGCACGTATATATGAGTCACTTGTTTACATTTCCCCACCTAACTAACGCAAATTTATTCAGATCATCGAAAATATAACACAATACAGACTACATGAGTTAGTTAAGCGAAGATCACCGACTGAAATATAATGGATATTCTAAGGAGAAGAAGAATTGGAAACAATTTTTATTTTCTTTGATTGTTATCTACTTATACTTATCTACTTAAATATAAATACTAACGTATTTCCTTCGAACTTGCATATATTTAGTCTTTAAACTGCACAGTGACTCATGTATGTCACTTATTTACATTTCCCCACCTAACTAACGCAAAATTATTCAGGTGTTTTTGTGATTTTATATTGACGAAAACATAACATAACACAGAGCACATGAGTTATTTAAGGAAAGATCGTCGAGTAAAATATAATGGATATTTTATGCACAACCCCTCGTATTTCTTACAAAGAAATGGGAAATGGGTGAGTGTATTTAGATGTTATAGTGGCTATCGTCGACATTTATAATTAGGTGTTCCAAATTGAACATATTTGTAGATGGAAATCGTCAAATTTAGCAAAATTCTTCAGTAACAAGCGTTCAAACATCTAAATACATTCACCCAATCCTATACACGTATGTTACGCATAGTACTGTCGCGTAGAGAATGCAATTAAGGACCGCCGCGCCGAGCTGCACTGATCAGCGCTAGAGAGGGTGAAACGAGATTGTGGGTTGTAGATGCGGTTTTCAATTGCAAAATTATCAACGAACTTACAAAGAAAAGAAAACACAATACCTAAGCAAATATGGCTTGTTCTTTTATACTTAAAACACTATTATGATGTATTTTTCTTGTTATTATTTCATTTTCATAATTTTTACCCTAAGAAAGATATGAATGGTAGTACATTTTGATTTGAAATACATAGTTATTAATTTGCGATGTCATCCTAAAGTAATACTACACTTTAATCCTATAATTAATAAATATTAAATATTCTTAAACCCAATTTTTATTGCGAGAAAGTGTCTAAACCGAAGTCCGTACGCGACGGTTCTCTACATATGTTTCTACTTTCAATAATCTTTCTTCGCCGGCTCTCTGCATCTGACCATCGTCTGAATGATACGCTGGCGTACCGTGATTGTGGGACACCCTTCCCGCACAGTGCCGAGCACTAACGAGATGACTCGATCAACCAGCGGGCAGCGGGTCACGAAACGGCTGGCCCCACTTCAATGTAATGTTTGCATATACTGCAACTACCCCCTCTTCCGCTAGCTCCGCGCGGATACCTACAAACGTCTGAAATCAGGGGCCAATCTAGACGTGGCTCCAGTTCGCCGCTTGTGTGCATAAATAACTACAAAGCGCGTTTGGTCGCATCAAATCATGGGAATCGCAACGTTCGTTCTGTACTTATATGTGTTGTGTGTATGTGTATGTATGTGTACATATTTATCGGTATTTTTACAGAAAATAAAAGCTCCTTAATTATTAGTTGTAATTTGCAATGGTGGGGCCATGGCCCCATGGGTCTTTAAGAGGAGTCACCCCTGTGACTATCCCATTTTTTCGTTTTACTCGATATATATACAGATCTCTCTTTATAGATCTAACCATGTTACACACAGAACATACGCTCGTTGAAGAACACACGGTCAAAGGGTCAGTCTTGTGTATTGTATTTGCGATAAAATACAAAAGTGTGTGAATATTATTTACAATTTGCTCAACCTATACGGCTCAGCCCATCCACATCTCTAGATAGGAACGCTATGTTATTAGCGCTTGTATGGAACGACTACATATACAGTGCGGCCCCGGATCAATGCATCAATAGGTAAAAAGGTCTGAAAATTTTTGAGCCGAAATTACATCTTGTGGGGTTAGCCATGCTTGGATAAAAAGTAATTTGTGCCCTACTTTTAGTTTTGAAAAATCAAGTATGCCTTGAAAATTTGCAAAAAGGTTTTTTTTTTTCTCACTAATAAAGTGGTTTTTTATAGGAGATACTACAGAATGTTATTAAGAAAAGTTATTTAAATTATGCAAGTATGCACAATTTAAATAGAATCAAGAACACTTTGGTAATTTACTTAAGAAAAATATGTTCTTCCCACTAACAAAATGCCTTTTTTGTATGAGAACCTATTGCGTTTTAAAGAGATAACACAAACATTTCCAATACATGCTTGATCCTGTTTAAATTTTGCACACTTTACATACATAATTTATCAATCTGAACAACTTTTATTAATATTTTATCGTATGCTCTATAAAGAGGCACTTTATTAATATGAAGAGTAACTTTTTTTGTAAATTTCCAAAGTATGTTTCTTATTTAAATTGTGCATACTTGCATAATTCATTAATCTAAACAGCTTCTTTTGATAATATTTTGTTGTATCTCTCCTACAAAAAAAGGCACTTTAAAACAACCTTTT
The DNA here is from genome assembly GCA_004143645.1 of Protaetia brevitarsis. Taxonomy (NCBI): domain Eukaryota; kingdom Metazoa; phylum Arthropoda; class Insecta; order Coleoptera; family Scarabaeidae; genus Protaetia; species Protaetia brevitarsis. The sequence goes on from RXPK01002016.1 coordinate 31,287, forward strand.
TGTAAAACTTTTTTCAACTCAAAAATTTTCAACTTACCTATTTATGCGTCGATCCGGGGACACTATAGTAATGAAGGGCGGTGCTTATTACGGACTGCAGCGAGTTTTTATACATAAGTTTATGTCCCTATAGAAAGGTGTACGCGTTACTAACCAGAATATGTATATAGTTTCTTGCGGATACTAAAACGTCCAATTTCATTTATAATCATACTTCCTTATTATTTGCAAAGAAAAGCGATTCTCACTGTAAACAGAAATTTATACAAACAAGTACAGCATAAATATGTAAACAATTAATCTTCTATGCCTCGGCTTGATTATCATCATTGAGGTAATCAGATTCTGGTACAAATAACAACTAATTAAGTTTTTTTAATTATGACAAAAAAAGACAAATAAATGTGATTAGTATCAGTTGCTGCAAAATAACGTCTGGTCCCAGATTTAGTAACAAATAATATAATTATTTTAAATTATCATTTGCCCTCACTCTCCTTCCCCGGTTAAAAAACGATCAATAAATAACGTGGTGTAAAACAGTGGCAAGTTGTTGATATTACTCTTTTAAAATCCAAATTTCGCGAATTTGAACATATATTCTTACAAAACCCTTTTCTAGGATACATTCGATGCCGTGATGTGGAAACTTACAATACAGCAATGCTAATGTGGTTGCATATACGAAGTTATTCTAACTGGAGACAAATACTAGAAATAAATATTTTGTGAAGCGTTATATATTTATAAAACTTCAAAAACAATGCATAAGTTGTTTGCGCTAGTAGAGCAAATAAGTGTATAATATATAAAATGATATAAAATTATAAAAGAAAACAACAATTAACTTTTTAAGTTTGGTTTACGTATACGATGGTAGTGGGCAACATTTTGAAAAGCGTGTCCATTTGAAGTGTTTGTTGCTGAAAAAGAAGTAAAGTATATCAACTTTCATTGTGCTACATTAAAATTTACCCCAGGGCCACACAATGCTTCTCTCTGCAAACATTTTTCACCATATATAATTGTATTTTCTGGGAGAATCTGTTCTTCAGTTACATAACACCCAGCACCAATGATACAGCCATTAGTTACAGTTACCTTACTACCAACAAAACACTTTGATTCAAAGATGTTATTATCACCAATTTTGCATGCTTCAACGTTGCAACCAACTTCAAACACATTGTTTGAACCTATTATTAATACTGGTATATTTTTCTGTTCTTCCCTATCAAAAGGAACTCTACAATATTCAATAATTAATAATACTCCAATGAACCAGATTGTTAATAATCTCATAAGTCAAATATTCACTTACCTATGGGTAATTTTAGATTGTTCCTCAATTAAGCATTTCTCACCGATTATTATTGGACCCGCTTCAGCATTAATAGAAGCACATGGGTGCATTATACTACCTGCTCCAATCGTTACATCTCCCCTCAGTTTCGCTTCATGGCACACTATAGCCCCGGCTATAATTTTAGCACTGAAAAATGGTTACAGTCAATACAGGTATCAAGACCACAACAGATTTTAAAACATACTTATTTCTAGAAGTCATGTTTTTTTTTTTTTGAAAGCGTTCTTTGTATTTAAATATTGAAATAATAAAAAACCATTAACATTCTTTACAACTTAACTCAAATCTTTTTGTAGGTTATGTCTGTTTGTTAGTCTGTGGTTGTCAAGTAGTATAATCATAATTGTAGTCGATAATACAGATCCCTGTAATCGAGCTTGATTGAGGCCAGTCGAGGTCAAACCAGGGGGTGGAAACTTGCTGCTCTCTTTTGTCGATAAGTTTACGCGCCACCAACTTCAGCCCACCGAACTACAACTAATCTGGCGGTACATTCAGTTGTATATATTTTTAAATCCAAGTCTTTTATTTGAATATATACACATATGATAAAATTTGGATATAAATACGATACTAAAGTAATATATAAAAATACTTTATTATTATTATTATATATTATGTATTATATATTATATATAATAGTATCAAAACAAATAATGAATTGGAATTATATATTCGTGGTAATAGCGAACTTGTTATTAAAGATAATACTTAGTTGTGAAGAAATGATTTAGTTCGAAGTTTCGCAATGGTCCACCATACATAATAAAAAAAGTAATATTGTTTTTATATTTGTTATAAAGTTTTTACTATTATTATGTTTATTTTTTAAATAATTAAAACGAATTTTATCAATCTTGAAAAATATGAAGTTTCAGTTTTGTAATTGGTAATTTTGAAAAAGCTATGATGTACCACAGCGAAACAGCGAATTAAATTATTTCTTCACAATTTAAGTATTATTTTTAATAACTAATCCGCTACTACCACGAATATATAATTCCAATTCTTGGAGCAACCCACGGATAAGAAACACATATACAAAATAATAAAGATTATTTCTTTATTCCAAAACGATAATGAAAAGTATAAATATTTTTTCTATAAACGATAAATAAATTTATTTATTTTCGTTTCTAAACGTTTTCGGGGCTCAAATTATTAACACAAACGATATATTTAATAAAAGGCATTTATTTTACACTTAACGTCTAATTTAAATAAAATAGCACTATTAAAAACACTAATAATAACTCACTATTTATTTTTATTGTTATTTATTTCAACCATTCGCTCGTAACTCTCGCTTCGACTTTTCCAGCAACACCTTCCAATACGCTTAGTTCTGGAGCAATCTACATTTTTCCCTGATCTTTTGTTAGAAATTTCCACTGCGAATCTATGCAGCAAACAATAGTATCCTTTATGAACAGTTTCATTATCCACGTGATCTCCACTCTAAAAAGGTGGTGCTAGAGCTATAGGAAATTCAAATTCAAATTCAAAATTTAGAAATTTATTTATATTTACGCATAATAAATTATAGCTACGCTATAATTTATTATGCGAAGGGGTAGCTATAATTTATTATGCGTAACCAACAATTTTGTAAGATATTTCTAGTTTTTCATAATGGTACTTTAAATATAAACGTTGGAAAAAAAGGACAGTAAAGCGGGAGTGGTTTTGGTGTAAAAATTTATGTAGGTATTTTGAAAAAAGTAGTTTAATAAGCATTTTAGAAGTGGAAAAGCGTCATTAATATATTTATTTTATGTCAACACTAATTTTTTAATTTATTTTTACAAAACACTTTAACGTTTAACGGACGAAGCAAGAGCACAATGTACTAATTGTGCACTAATTTTCACGGAGATTTTATGTATTTTAATTTTTTATGTAGTGTGTCATGCGCTGGGGGTTACGCATTTCAATGTGGGATAAACACGATTTATGGTTATTACGGTAATATTTATTTTAGTAGCATGTAACATCTAATCTTGCCCAAGTTTAAGTATTTTGTATTTGTTTGGTGTAATATTATCGTACTTATAGTTCATTATTAATTATATATATAATTGTAATATAAGTTTGGTGCTATTTCATTTTGTTTCTGTAATTTATAACTAGCCAAGCTCTTCAACCTAACATACAGAAAAAAAAATGAAACCTGTTCACTGAATTTGACCAATTTCATAATTCATAATCTTATTTAACCGGATTGACTTCAACACTAAAGGCCGCTTTACATTTCGCAATTTTTGGTATTGCGTGCAATAAAATTGCGCACAATGAAATATTAGAACACGTTCTATTCCGTGCAATACCAATAAGATTGCACACAGCTGATCGAAATCCATTGAATGCGCATGCACTATTTGTATTGCACGCAATACCAAAAATTGCGAACTGTAAAGCGGCCTTAAGGTTACTATAAGCCAAACCGACTGGGTCTTTGATTATAGCTCAATTTTTGATTTTAGGAAAAAGTATCTTATACAATAGTTTTACAGAATTCAATGCTGCATAACCTAAAAATATTTTTGACTATACAGGATGTTCCAATGTAGGAAAACGCGTACTTACTCCGTTAAGTTAAATATAACATCCTATATATCATTTAACTTTAAAATTTTGTATCTGTAATAACAACGATGTTGTTTACGCTTTTGTAAAAAAAGGCCCTGCTGAGAGCTTTCGGTTAAGGCGGCGTAGTTTGTATATGCATTTGTTTTAGATATATCATATTTTAAATATCATACATACATACTTAGCTTGATACGACAGTGAAATTAAAATTGATATAATTATATACAGGGTTCACTATAGCCCTGAACATTTGCTTAGCTTTAGCCCAAGGTCACTTGATTTTTTTTTAAATAGCGGTGCATATCTTTGCTTTTGCTAAATTAACCCTTACGTAAAGGCCTTTTAATTTATCCTAATAACTATTGTAGATAATTATTTTCAAATAAATTCAATGTTTTTTTTTTCATTTTCAAGTCAGCTTAATATATAAACACGATATAACTAAGCGAAGCCACAAATTAGTAAGTACTACATCGGTGTCGGATCATAAAATACAAAACTAATATCACGTTTTTTGAAAATAGAAAGAAATTTGGCGTCATTCGTCTTTGATTAGCAGAAACTATATTTCCGATGTTTAGTAGGATAAGGTAATTACCATAACCTACCAAACAACCATTATATTTAACTAATAATAATTAAAAGTCAAAGCTATCAAAAAAAAATTATATAATACGTTTTCCGTGATTTCTTTTTTTTTAAACTACCTAAAGAGACTTATGCATAAGAAAGAGCCTTCCACATAGGAAAATAGGAAAAATGAGGGAAGCATTTATATTCATTCAGGGGCGGTTCCTCTTAAAGAGCCACGAGACCAAGTTGCCCGCAGATTGGCCCCAGCACTCGATATTATCATGAGCCACTACTGCATCCGTTTCGTAGAATTGTTGAAAAACTGCCCCAAAATTTGCAAAAGAGGGTAGAATTGTGCTTAGCAGAAAGAGGATATATTTTTCAACATCAGCTCTATAAATTTTGATAATTAAGATGCATTTTGTAGTAGTTTAACGTTTAATGTTCATTTATTTTATTATAAATAAAAGACAAACGTTAAATCTTGTTTTGACGGTTTATGAATAAAATACATACAATTTAAGTAATTAAGTAAATATATAATAAAATACATAAACAATCACTGAGATGTAAGAATCATTTGAATTACATATAAAATTATATATTTTTCTTGTTAAAGGTTTAGTAGAATATTGGCTGGATGATATTAAAACAGTTTCTTAAATCTTGTAAAACGTTTTGACTATTTTAATAATAAGTCTTTTTCAATTACTAAAAATTATTACCACAAGAAACAATTTTTTTATATAGCAAAAATTAATCGATTGTGATATATTACCTTGGTTTTTAATTGTTTTGAAGTTTTTCACAACATTGCGTTGTTATGTCAAGTACCTAACTAATGAAAACGTTGCGGAAGTTGTTAAATATTGAAAACTACTTTTCATTTTCGCAACTCTAACCTAAAGAACAGATAAATAAATTACTTAATTTTAGAAAAGATTACATGGATAATTGATTGACATTCAAAAATTCATTTATAGGCTAATAGAAGGAATTCTTTAGTCCAAAGGAATAATTCTTTAAAATGTACATCTTTATTTCAAAGCAATATTGTTTATAATATGTTCATAGATGTAACGATTTGACTAATGATGACTGGGGATGATCTACTACCTGCTGCGGCAGGTACCGAGAAATTATGCAAATGAGGTAAGGGGCCATATTAGGAGAAATTGGACTTTTTTTAAGTCGAGAATAATTGTACTTCATTTAATATAATCAACCGTTTCAATTTAAATCTCATTATTCTAAAGTAAACAATTATTTTTTAGCATATCATATATACTTGTATTTGTATTAAAGAATTTTATATGTATAACGCTATTTTAAATATTAACACCCCTTTCGCTTAACTAATTTGTATAAATCAATGTGTATAAGAAGGTAATAAATAAGAAAATATATTACATTAAAGGAAATGAAAGTAGGTCCAGAATCTCATAAACTCCTTTTTTTAAAAGGACAGAACGAGTACGAGTACAAGCACTTCGTCTGATTTCATTGTGTTAATTTTAATAGGTTTGTGGTTCTGTGCTTTTTATTGCATTTTTATGGCTACAACTTTATTTCATCTAATTGGTATTTTGAACAACATGTGCTCACATAGAGTCAACCATGATACAAGAAAATAAGGTATGCTCATCTGAAAACCAAAACTCGTCTTTTTCGCGCATGGCCCTCAGATACGTCATCACTCGACTGTCGCCACTGTTGTTGATGTATTTACCAAATTACTATATTTATTTTAACAAGTTTCAGTTTATTTTTAAATCGATTAGAACACTTTATTTAGTTTTTATTTAATGTTTTGTGTCAGCTTGTGCTTGTAGTAGTTTCGACTTACGTGTATAGTGATTTTAGTTAGGTGTTATAAGTTCGTTTTAGGTTTTGTGTGGATAAACTGTTTATAAACGTTGTAATGGAAATTCTTGAGTGACTTTCATTCGTTTGAGGAAGTAGAATAAAAAAAATTGATAAATGAATTTGTAAAAAAGGAAAAATAAAACACTGATGCACTCACAATCATTAATTAATTCTTTTTTTTTATATCTGCATTTTTTTTATTGCAACACTGCATTAATGTTTGCACCAGACTAACAGATATTTCATTTGCCATTTAAAAAAATATGAACCATTTACAATTAGTGAAATTTTAGTATCTACGTGTAAGTACGAACAAGTATGAAGGTAAGAGCTAAAGAAACGTAGAATATGTTCAATTAAAGTAAAGCTTGTAATTATTAATGCTTTATTTGCTTCACTGTACTAAAATAAGCAAACATGAAAGGTTACATCAACGGAATCATCACGAAGCAATAACGATTTTGCATTCAATTGAAAATTACATTTAAAAATGTGAATTATCTAAAATTTTGTTTCAATGCAAATTTGATTGAAGGAAATGGCAAAAAAAGAAAACAGTTTTATTGATTTTAATAGGATAGATTAAAAAAAAATGGGAGTTAATTTTCTTTACATTGGTGATATCTATTAAATTATTCGATTGGTTGTACTGTTTGGCCCTCAAATACGTCACACCTAGATGCGCAAGAGCATACCTTATTTTCTTGTATCATGGAGTCAACCTTGAAGAAGAAAATATATAGTTAAGAACGCGCGAAGAAGCAATATGGCGGACGCGTATATCAATGCAGTTTACAGCACGACTTATTCGGTAGCTTTTTGCAAAATTGAGACAGTAAATCTTGCTTTTGCTGGTCGCGTTTTGAAGCATGCATGTATACCTTCAATTTGAGTATCTGATTTTTTTAAATTTGCTCTTGTATTTGTCGTAATTACTTTTTTGTTTCCGAGCGCAAAGAGAAAAAATAAATTGTACCAAATATAGAATCAAATTAAAAAAAATCGAGATAGGCAAATTGAAGGCATACATGTATACTTCAAACCGCAATAAGTAAAATCAAAGTTTTTTACCTCAATTTCGCAAAAAAGCTATCGAATAAATCGTGCTGTAAACTGCATTGATATACGTATCCGCCATATTGCATTGTCGTACGCCCTTAATAACTATTAGCTGCTGTTAGAGAGTAATTCATTTCATAACTGAAAACATAATTAAATAATTTTAATATCGCAAAATGTAGATGTTTAAATTTGTGAAATAAAAACATGGGTAGACCGTGGACTATCGATGAACTTTTAAGAAACGATGTATTCGCGGGTAGTAATATTTCGGTAAGTGAAAATAGTGATGCGATAGAAAACGTTGTTGTGTTATAAATTATTGGAGCACTGAAGCGTAGCAGATAATTAAAAAAATGTTCAGAATGGTGTACACTGTTGAAAATATTACGGTGTTGGCGTTAATTTTGCGCTAGTCAAATATTTTAGTGTTGATTTTTCCAAACTTTGCCAGACGGGTTGACTACGCGTATTTAATAGAACAGAAATTACTAGAATTTCGTGTGAATTCTTTGTTCAGATATGAGGATTGACTATTTTTCTAGACATTCAGAAGCGTCAATCAATCAGAATTTTTCCCTCAGATAGAAATATTGAAACCCCACCTATTCTAATACAGTATTGCATTATACGCACCACCTGCATTGCACGTGTATCTGTTTTCGTGTTTGATTCTCCGTATTAACATATCCAAACAAACCACCAAATGTGACTGACTTGCAAAGTGTAACCTCGTGTTATTAAACGTTAATTCCAGTGGGCATAAAAAATTTCAACATCTTAAGATGTACTGGGAACATCTATTTACGCAATTAGTTTAGACTTGAATCAAATAGCATAAACATTCACTAAATTTTATAATGGTTCTCAAAAAATCATTTTAAAATTGGTACGTTTAGTTGGAACCAAAACTTGTGAACGAGTGGTTTTGCATATTTATAATTGAGAAAATGTCTTAAAGAAAGAATATTATAGCACTAAGAAATAGGAGTTGCATATTAAATTATTATTATTATTAAATTAGACGTTGTGTTTAGAAAATGGTGTTAAAACACCCAATAGATCGCATTCATTTAGTTAAACAGCTAGTAAATTTGTCTAGTCTAGATCAAATAAAATGTGACTAGAAGTATTTTATAATTCCACGTGTCAGTTGGACAAAATAACCCCTTGGCAATAGACAATACTTGACTATCTTTGCTCGTCAAATTTAAACTTCTATAGTTCTCGACAAAATATCACGAAAAGAGTGTGGACCTCTCCTGACTATTAAATTAGTCAAAAAAAGTGTTAAAATTTTCAACAGTGTATTTAAAAGAAAAAATAAGGAATGACAAGCAACAATCAACAGTAATTTTAATTTTTAAAGTATTTTTATAGATTTTTTGAATTGTATTCATTCTTATTTTTACTCGATATGCATGTATGTTTCATGTACTCTGGTCTATCACCTGGTGGGAAATAAAATACTATTGCTATAATATATACAAAATAAGGTACAATTACAATTAGGAATACACTAATCAGAGTATCTAAGTTAAGTTTAATGTGAAACATGTATTTAGCTTAAAAATGTAAGTACATTTGCACGCACAACAATATATTTTATAATCAAACGTAAATGTTTTTATAATAATAAACGTTTAGTATAATAATCTTTGTGAATACGTCCCTATAAACCACCTGTGCTCGAAGGATTGGGTAAACTTTTCTTTCTGAAGATCGAGTGTTAGTAAATAAGCAAATAGTTCTATCTATGGACAGACTATAAACTAAAAGAGCAGGACGCCTTTCTGACAGTGCGTAAGCAATATAAGAATCTCATTTAAAGCAATTCTTTATATTTATTTATGTGTTTGTTAGTTACAATATTTTTTATTCTTACTTATAATAGTATCTCATTGCTACTAAACCGTAGCAATACGTTCGTGCAGCTGTAATCTACAAATTCGAAATGTGAAGACTTTTAAGCCCGTCCATAAAGAGAGCAACTCCATGACAGTGGAATAAACTGTACTGTCTACGGATAGCTCTCTTTATTTTCGAACTGAAGTTTGAGTATCCCAGCAGATGTTTTCCTACAGTTGTAGTCGAATCTGATATCTGCAATTAAAAAATGTATTAGGCATGTTAGGTATACATTTGTACTGAAAAAAACTGTTTTTTAAAAAAAGAACAGTAATCTTATATAAGAATTCTTAAAACAAAACTACATCGCGGTAAAAGATCTATTAAATATAAATAAAATAGCGTAAAAGCAGATAATATCATAATTTACGCTTAAAAAACAATACATTATAAATTGGAATATTGAAAATTGATAAAGGAAGCAACGTGCCAATGTAGATAGTAGATAGACCACTATCATCGAAAGCAAGTGATTTATCATTTTCTAGTACCACTTTTTTTTTATTTTCTGACTAACCAGTTAATTATTTTATTATATAATTAACGTCTATTGTAAAGATAATAGCCTGAATAACTGTTTCAATGAACATTTATCATTATTCACTATATTCAATTAATCGAAATTCGATACGTACAATGCGTAATCACATTTACATACTTAAATGCAGATATTGTAGTAGTAAAAGTTTTTTAAAAACAATAATTGCTAATAATGATCTCTATACTCATTACATTATATGGACGTTAATAGTAGTAAATTGGTACATATATTATTACTAGGTAATTTATATATCCACTGAAAAACCAATTTGTTTAGGACAATATTATAATTTTAATAAAATTTTATCATGAAAAATTAATTAATTTAACAAAATATATCATTATTTTAAATAAATAAAGGGTTAAATGAATAAATAATTTGGTTCAGTTAATCAAATATTGGTTTGCCCATATTTAATTCAATATTTAGTTAGCTTAAACAAAATTTAATATTATCAAACAAATCGGTTTTTTAGTGTAAATTAAATGGTGGCTAGCAAATTGTATACCATATACGAGAATAGTTTATATTATGCCGCTTCTGGGCCAACAAATAGTGAATCAGTTTATATAGTCTTTTTTTTCTTTTAATTTAGTGCTTGATACCACTTCTAGTATTAGTATTTAATAATTTAACAGTCCATAAACGGTATAAGAAATTGCACTTATTTTTCTCTGTTAATTTAGCACAATTACCTTATAAAAACATACATAATTATTAGCATATCTACGCGTTTCATAAATTAAAATTGCATAAAAAACTATTTAATCGCCACCAAATTGTGAACGAGTATAAATAGCTACATTTACAGATTTACTTTAATTGTATGCCAACATTCACAATTTTTATCATTATTGTTATCGTATACTTACTGTAGTTGCTACAAAGCACCTTAAAAATGAACGTAAACATGAACACAGACCGTAACGTAAACGAGAACATAAAACGTAGTCATTTTAAAAATATGTGTGTATTAATAACAATTTTTTTGATAAAAAAATAGACGAAACAATAGAAAATAAATTAGTTACATAATTATTTTAAATATAAATAAACTGGAACGGAATTCTGACAAAAATGTTTAAAGCAGAGGCGGCTGGTGCTTACGTCCCTACAAGAGCCATTACAATGATCTAATTTCTTCGCATATGTTCGTAACATGTTCGTATTTCGGACGATAGCACACGAACTTCAATCATTGTATTGGCACCGCTTGTAACGTATGCACCAGCCATTTAATTTACTTGAAACCACTGGTTTGAAATAAATTAAATCACTTAATAATAATCCAAAGAAGTATATAAATTCATACAACTCTACCTAAACTGCAATAAATAAAATTCTATTCATTACAAAGCTATAAAAGTTTGAATACATTCTAACAAGTTCATTCGACTACATAGTAGTTGTAAAAAATTAAAAAATATAAAACAAATAAAAACTATACAAATAAAATGAATACTTTCTTAATTATGTAATTAGATATCAAATAATAAAAAAAGCGAAATTCTTTCCAATAAAAGTTATTATTGGTAAATATTATAATTTTATTCCATACAATGATAACATTAAATAATGTTCCTAATTACAATAAATTTTAAAATTTAAATTTAAATAAACGAAAATAAAGTAATAGACCATAAAAATTTTGAATGATTTCTATGTGATAAATGAAGTTTAATGAATCAAGAAAATGCTATATTCAAAACAAACTACGACGTAGAGGTAAATCTTCTTTTTTAGATTCTTTTAAAATATTATTTTCAGTAATTGGTTGATATTCTATACTATCAATTTCTTGTTTCGATTTACAATGCGCACACTAGCAATTGTTTACTTGTGCCAAATTTTTAACCCTTTATCAAGTGATGTACTAATAAATCGAAATATATCAATAAATCGAAAATCAATTACAACATTTTGCATATCATCTTCCTTAATGGGATCGGTGCTTATTATTATTTACATACTAGGAGAAAATGTGTTATCTATGTTCCTTTTTCTCAGCTGTTAATTAACCTACATTATCATTTTTCTTTTTTTTTAATATGTACATAAGCACATCTAGTTTAATTAAGATTGACAACTTTTCAAAATTTTATTCGGCAGGGCCAGAAAAAAAAATGGAACTTGAAAAAGGAAAAGTCTATTTTTGAAGTGATGTAACTTCTCTTTGTTAAGAGTTTTTTTTTAAATCCTCAGCTATAAATTATCTTTTGATATCAAATAATAAGTACGGAAAATTTGAATCGATTTGATCGAGCGGTTTCCGAAAAAGAGGAACATAAATAATACAATTTTTAATCCTTTAAATATTTTTGTTTTACATTTTTCAATTGTTTCATTATAATATTTCTTTTTTCATTTTGTACATATAGATAAATCATTGGATTGTTTATATTGACGAACAGTCACTTTTTTTGAATATGTATGTAATTTTCTTTTGCATTTGGAACGAAATTTATATCTGACCCTAATCGCCAAATTTAAATTTCCCACCACAATTGTTAGTGAATTCAACCTAAAGGCATTAAAGTAAGCATTAATGCACTACAAAATGGAGGGTAATTTTATGTTTCAACGTTGAAGAAAATTGCGGGAAATTTAAATTCGGCTATAAGGGGAATAATTTTCAGATTTTTTACAATCCAAGTCAGAAATATCATTGAATTATATTTTAAATTTTGAATTTCTATTGGTATACATTTTTGAAGTTTTTTTTACATAAATTACAAGCAGCTCCTCACAGCTCCCACCAGTAATATGATTATGATCTCTTACTTTATCTATATCATTTGTGAATTTTTTTATTACGAATATGACAATTTCTTGATTCTTCAATTTTTTTCATTATTTCTGGTGTCCCTACTATTTTATTATTAATTTTCCTAATCTCATTATATATGTTACCAAAGTCAATTAGTGAATTATTGAATAACTTCATTAATTTTTCTACATTGTCACTTCTTATTATTTTCGTTCCATCAATTGTATTAAAACAGAAACTATTTGGAATATGTTCATAACTGTATTCAATTTTTTCACAAACTTCTTTTTTCCAATAAACATTTGAAATCAAATGTAATTGTATGTGGATGATATACTTCAGCTGCACAAAATTTATATAATCTAATATTTTCCTGACATTCCAATATTTATATCTCTTTTACACATGAATTAATATGTTCTTCAAAATTTTGTTTATTTTCAAATATACAATGACATTTTGAACATAATATGCATGTGTTTGCCTATTTTATGAATTATACCGTTTAATAATGCACTTACACTGAGAAAAATAGATAATAAAAATAGTGACAGCAAATGATGTTTCCAACGCAATGGTCCTCGTACACTAAAATATTTATATTTTTTTTGTTTTCCTATTTTTTTTACTTACTATAAATAATTCAATTAAACAAACATGCAATACACTATATATATTAGTAGATCGATTCCAAAAATTCCCTTTTGTTAACTCTAGTGGATATTCCATAAGACGTTAATATTTTGATATATCATGATGGTCTATCTGCATGATGAAAAGTATTCAGCAGAATTTAGAATACTTTCTAGTGTATATTCAAAATTTTCTTGCTTCCCACATTTGAATCGATTTGTTTTTATATTTTTTACATTAATACAACATTTTTTGGAAGTTATAAAACTTGGTAATTGTATATAAAAGTACCACCACGAAAGGGAGTATATATACTTGATTTTAAATCTACTTTTAAAACGCGACCAAAACTATTTTTGCCTTAAATCCTTCAAATTTTCTAATTAAAGTATTTGTCATTTTTGTTGCACCCGGTTCGGTTATAGTTTTGTGTAAAATATTATGAATACGTGATGAAAAACATCTCCTCCATAAACCATAACTTTACCAGATAAATGAAATTCTTCACACTGAACAGTTAAAAAAAATTGAACTCGTACGTTTTCCATTCTTTTAAATCCATTTCTAATGTTTTCAATCATATAAGCTGATATTTTGTATAGATAAGTATATAAGTCATGTTTTGCACTACCAAAACAAAAAGTATAATCAACAATCATTCTTCCCCGTGAACCAGATGCTCTAACCACTTTTACATATTCGTCATCTTCTATTATTTTTGGTAATTCATCTAGATCTTCTCTTTTATTATGTATTCCTTGTTTTCTTTTTCTTGATTTCTGAATTACATAATCATCAAAATTAAATTCATCGAAAAATGTTTGTCTAAATAAATGAGCTTTAATAATTTCCTCCAATTCATGCTTTCGTAAACCATTATATGAAAGTTTGTTTTGAATACAGTATTTTCGTAATACAGTAAACTTTATTGAATTTCGCGCTCTAACAACTCTTACATCATCTTGGTCACTTTTGATTATATTTTGTAATTCATTAAAATCTTTTTTTTCTCTTAGTTTCTGAAATACATCATTATCATAATTAAATCCTTCAAAAAACTTTTGTCTGAATAAATGTTCTTTAGTCATTTCTTCCAACTCATGCTTTTCGCCTCCATATGGTAGTTTTATATTTCAAATAATTATGTAAGTAATTTATTTTCTATTGTTGAATTTTTTTATAAAAAAAATGTTTATTAATCACTTATATTTTTGACGCTAGGAGGAACGACTAAATTATTTCTTGAAAAGAATATTTTTTATCAAAATAAATTACTTTGATGCCAAAGAAATAATTGTTTGGATATATGATATCAAATATAAATTCAGATAAATTTATTTCATACAAAACTGGCACAGTTACAGACAAAGTAGTAGCAGATTTACCTCAAAATTGTATGTAGTAGTAAATATGTTAAACATATTCCACGAATACAGAAATTGTCGTGAAGATGGCGGTTCTCCTATTTCACTACACTAATTATACATACTCGATATAAATTTTCTACATGACAGACATAGTTATTAGATCTATTTCTTGCCAGATAAATATGTCTTAGAAACCGTTATCGAAACAATTTCCTGATGCATACACGATGGCGCTTTTTGCGAATCAACCGCCAATGTGGAGGAGCAACGGGCAAATGGCGTGTACTGATTTTGACTGTTTTTTTTTTGGTCAATCTGTTAAAACTGTAATTTCATATTTACGGAAAAAAACTATGATGACGAAATCATACCGTGGACAGTAGCTAGAATTTTTATATGATATGCTTAATAAAATTGTTTTTTTTTTGTCAAAGAAACAAATTATTAAACTAAAGATATGTTTTATTAATTATAAACAATTTCGCCTCTTACGATCAAATAAATATTTATTCGAATATAAATTGTGGAGTCCTTCGACCAAATATTCTTTATTATTCCAAACAAAAAATTGTTTAAAATAGTTTACTTTGCGACCTATTATCGATTATTTTCAGTTCAAAGCTATATTTTTTCATAAGGAAGAAATTTCCTACCAAAATCACTATTTCTTCAGATATTTTTTCTTAAAACCTATTTTATATTTTTTTTCTTAGAACCTAATAAATATTTCTTTGCTACTATTTAAAAGAATATATTTATTTGGATGAATGCATATTTATTAACGACAAAGAAATCTTTTTCTCAGTGTAGTTCTTCTATACATTTTTTAACAATTTCTTCAGCTAAGCCGAAGTGCTTTTTTCATATTTTATTGTACAAAAAGGAAAGTAAATAAATATTGAAGTAATTACAACTGTAACGAACGTGTTTGAAACAAACTAGAAAAACGTTTTTTTTTTTGTAATTGTAGGTTATGAACTGCTTATAGACATCTGAAAGCACTAGTGGCGCCCACCTTTTGGTGTTGACTGAATTAAATGTCATGTTTAAACCAACATACTGCTCTCAGTTTTACATTTTTGATGTGTTTTTACAATAATGTAGTTCCAATAAAACGTTTCCATTACCATACATGCTTTTAAGGAGATTTACATAAGAACACCTACTAAAGTTACCCTAGAATTGTAATAACTAGGGCTCGGATAGACAGCTATTTGTATTGCGTCACGGAAACGCACGCACAGTGTCGTACATAGTCACATACTATGCAAAAGCAATCGCAAGTTCGCAAGCAGTGCGATCTTAACAGTGAGACGAGCAATCACCCATATACTATGTTTATTTAATACCCGCGCTTACTTGTACGGCACTGGCTCGCTGCAAATTCTTCAAGCGTCTATAGGAGAAGTCAGTTCTCTATTTCCATTTGCATCGCACGTTAAAAGGTTTTAAGGGTATACTATTAAAAGAACTTCGCATAAAAATATTCTGTTTATAAGGCAAATTTGTATAATACAACACGATCTTATATTCTGTACCACCCCCAAATCTCTTAACCCTTGAAAGGAATAACAAACGAAATGAAATAGAGACAATATTGACAATTTATCTATATGCATCCGGCTTAAAATGTATACAATTGAGGACGCACCCCTTTAAAATTTTAAATGACGAAAGTGGAAAAAGTGAAATGGGCAATCAACTCATTCAAACCATAGAAACTACCAAGAATTGGATAGCATTTATCCAATTATACTTCAAAAGAATCCGGTACTTTTGTTACTAAAGCTCAATCTGTTACTCAGGAGAAGTCGCACTGGGACAATCTTGAGCAAGATTGGACAAGTAAATAAATTTCTACAGCGACTAGATACACTCGTATTTATTCGCATCATGTGGGGGAGGGGGGGTAATGTTGGCTAGTTGTTCCCGAGACCGACTAAATACGAGCATGTCTAATCACTGTAGAAATTTATTTACTTGCTATAACTTACCTACACTGCACTGGGATACATAACAATGGCCTGGAGGTTATCAAACTTACTTTTACCCCAAAACCCGGCAGCGCGGGACAGGACTGAATAAAGTTTCTGAGACCAATAAATTTGGTGTCATTTCGTAAAAAAAGCTGATAGGTAGACGCGTAAGGCATGATGTATTACTATCTCGGCCATTACACCAAAACCGGTATGCGTATCAAGCAGGAAATTTCCTAGAGACACTCTTGCTCGTATACAGAGAACCGAGCATATTCTACAAACTAAAGAAATGTTTTTGTGCACTTTCCTGGACGTAGACGAAGCATTTAACAATACTTTCGCAGTATCAACCTCAAAAGCATCGAGGAATAAAGGAATCGATTAAACAAGCTGCAGGTGGATAGACTGCATGCTTAAGGAGAGATTATTTTACACAACCATCATGGAAGTGACACTGGTGGCTCGGGTCGAAAGAGGATGTGCGCAGGCTGGGGTTTTGTTCCCTCTGCTATGGAGCCTGATCGTGGACGAGCTACTAATAAGACTGGACAATGAAGGGTATAAAACTTTGGGTACGCAGATGATATTCAAAGGATAAACTAAACAACATAGTGTCGGACAAAATGCAGATTTAATATTAGTCGCTCCAAAACGACCATAACAGCATCTACAACAAGAAGAAAGCAAGATGAAGGAAAAGGAATGAAAAATAAAACTAGGAAGTAAAATAACTTAGTGTCATTCTTGACTCCAAGCTCAATAGGAATCGACAGCTTCAGAGCATTAAAACGAAGCAAGAGATAACACTTACGTTAGCTAAAAGACCCCATGCAAAAATATGGGGATTCAGAACAAATATGATGTACTGGACATACGTTACAGTGGCTAAACTCATGACCACTTATGTATCTCTTATATGGTGGACAATGATTCAGCAACAAACTGCTATAAGTGAACTTGAAGTGCTAAGGACTAATCTTACAGCAGCAATGGAATGTCTACTAGACCTCCTCCCTTCCATTCAGTGATAATGGGGAAGGCAAGAATGAGCCATCTCAGATTCCAAGAACCACAAAGTGGCGGATATGCGTGATTGGAACATAATATTATCCATCACGTGAACAGCAACTTTTTAGGATCGATACACCTATTTAACAAAAAGATCGAGGTAAAATTACGGATCCGACGTCCGATTCAATTCCGAAGTTGGAATCAATACAGCCACAGTGACAAGTTCGAGAAAATTGGTCTGCTTTAAGACGGATCAAACACCAAGAACGAGTCTGGAATGTACAGTGTGGCGAGAATGCAATATTGCTAGGACCTATAATGTAACACACAGTCTAGCGATACTGAGAGACCGGTTTGGAAATATATTCCAGAACTGAATGGCCTGACAGATCGCAATAAAGTCGCATTTAGGGTGCATTTAATACTAGTGAGTACTCGCAATGTATAGATACTTTTTCATGCGATACTACTATTTGTTTTATCGTAATAATAAAATCGATACCAAGTAAAATATCGACTGCCAGACAATTCGTATCGAATAGTATCGCGAATAACGATAACAACCTTGTTTGTATAGTAATTCAACTAATTCAGCCGCTTAGAAGTACATTTGGGTGTTTCTTAAGATGGGGCACGGTGTAAATGATCTAGATACACTCAATGGTATTTTCAAACGATATCATAACTATAAAGAAACATAACTCATAATGTGAAATTCTTGACGATGGATTACACCAACTCCTATTATAAAGAAATATACCTAAAAACAAGGATGACACCCATATTTATTAAAAGAATGGGGTACCTGTTGATTATCTTAAAGTTAATAAATCATTCACAATCACATTTCTGTTGGTTATTTTAATTTATTTTTATAATATCTAGCATTAGGCACTTTACAACTACAGATATATGCTGAATAATTAAAAGTAAAATTTTAAAATATTTGCCGAACAATTATGCAACAAGTTGAAATGTCATAAAAATTAGCCTATTTTTTAATCTATTTTAATGACATAATATCGAATGGATTTAAGTGAATACTTGTAAGTATCGATACTTCTAATTGCATACTCAAGTCAGTATCGCAAAACTTAATTGATACCACGATGAATACTCGGTATCGTAGATGAATTGGTATAGAATAAAGCCTAGCCACATTGCTGTGGGTGCCCAGACATTCGGTAAGGTAAAGTCAGGTAAGTGTGTAACGGGGCAAGTGTGTAGTTTGGCTACATTTATTTTCAAAATTAAAATATGGATGTTCTCTCTTATATTAGTAATGTACTAAACTTACTAATACTAATTTTACAAATAAAAAATTCACATCTCCTAACGTGTAATAACTTAGATATCTTGTAAATTAATCATACCTTATTAAAAAGGCATCAGTATAGTATTACACTCTTGACCGAACTAAAGGATAATGCTATTAATATATAAAATGCGGAACGCTTACACACTTGCCCCATTTTGATGGGTAAGTGTGTAGTATTGACAGTGTTTAAAAATTCTTTTTTTTTCTAGTAAACCGTTGATAATTATAAAAGGTGTATCTATTGAAGGCTTACAACTGGGCATATATTACGTACTTCTATGTGTAAAATTTAGCAAAATGTCTTATTATGTGAACAGTGTTACATTTTCTTCACACTATGCAATTTTTACTACACACTTACCTGACTTTACCTTAATCGAAAAACGCTGGGTGAATCTGAGGCTCTGGACACAATAAAACAGGGAATTTTTGGCAAGCCAAAAATAGACAAAACTCAATTGGATATTACGTTTAGAAGAATGCAAACGATTTTAATTTTTCAAGTTTTTACTTAGCCGAAATAAATAACTGGGTTAAATTACTTTTTTGAAAACCCTCGTATTCGTTTTAAGATTAGGCTCAATAGTTATTTGCATCACAAGGCCAGAAACTATAGTTTTGCAAGTATGAGTACGGTTTGTGTTTTGTTTTTGGGCCGATAAATCTTAATGCCAATCAATCACGGGAATTTCAACAACCCGAATATGGTGTTGACAACTTTTTTGCCGACCTAAGTCAGTGACTGCAGATAAGAAGACAATTAAACAAGTTAGATGTAACTAGTGTTTCTACATCCAAATGTGTTTCAGTCTCAATAAATTGTCAATAGATAGCAGGTGCATATATCTCTACAGTGAAAATATCACAAATTCCTTCTAGTTCCACCTCATTTATGTTACGTTATATCATCCCCCAAAATTATGAGGGAGGGAACATAATTTACGATGACACTGTATAAGAATTGTGGCAAACAATTAAGTAGCTAATCGATTAACCATAAGTATTGATTAATTATTGATATAAGTATTTTAACTCCCAAAAAAGGTAATTGGTTTAAACTTTTTTACATGCACTACAGGACTCATATATTTATAGGTAATTTGTACAATAGTCAGCACACTAATTGGGTGTTTAATCTCATCAGTGATGTACGTATAATTAAATTTTATATTAAATCATTTTTATATATGCAAGCATTTTAAACTATTTTATAAAATCAAGTATACCTAGTTAAGTTAAATTGAACTACTAAAGTAAATCTTAATTTTTTTTACTATTTAGCAGCAAAAATTCATGTTTGCTCAGAAAAGCACGTCTATAATTTGCAAAGCAAATTAGTTTCGTTGATTGTTATTAAAAAGTTGATTCTGTGATACATTTGTTCTGATTTATTTTTTTAATTTCAATAGAATTCATTTATGAGTAGCTATAGATTTAAAAAAAAAAATTAATATTTCCTACCCTCTAATCTAATAATAATTAAGGCTAGAATGTCAATACAGCTTTTCAGCTGTTTTGACCATTGATATCTAAAGAAATTTGATACACTGTATACTGGTATTAGTATCAAATAAATATAATACACAATACAACGATTATTTGTTAAATGGGTATCGCAGAAATTTATTACTAAACTATTAAATTGCTTTCGTAAAACTTACCTGCGTTAACACAAATTGGCCACTGAAGCTTTACGTATTAAGAGTGTAGCACATAAGTAAGTCGGTGGATTAAACATTTCAACTGATAAGAAAGATATGTACAGATATCAACAGCAAATATGTTTTTTTTTAACACGCGTTTATATATAGGACTATATTTAAATTAGTTTATAACTCTATTGTTTCTTAACATGAGTGCAAACTATTTTTTTTATATACACGAGCATGTAAGTATACACGGCCAATATGTGCGCACATATAGATTAAAAGCGCATACACAGGTATATTTCAACTCATGCGCCTAAGTCTTATCTAACGCAAATATTTTTTATGTATATTGTTACATCATTGCAACCGTATAGTAAAGTTTAACAATGTCCCGAAAAGTTTGCACAACAAGGCCTTTAAACTTAAATTATGTGACAATTTAATTATACATGATCTAATTAGGAAATATTTTCAATGTTATACCTATACAGGGTGATTCAAAAGCGCCTGACCACTTTCTAGAAGGCGCTAAAGAATCATTATATGACGACAAAATTCAATCGGAATTTCTTTAGAATTTTTATTTTTTTAAGAAATGATATTTGAAAATGAGATGAAAGTGAATTACACAATATTGTCGGACTAATATGTGTAATTCACGCTAAGGTAAAACTATACGTTAATGAACTATGGCCATTAGAAACCCAAAAATTTAATGAAATTTCAAATCATAAAACTGAAACTGGCGTCAATTTACAATAAATGTTTGAAATTTTGTCGCTCCATTCTTAAGCAGTTTTATAATCTTCTACGAACATTTAACTGAACGTTTTTTAACATTTCCCTTTCGGCGGCAACAATAGTTCGTTGTCTCCTCCACATTCTCGGGGGTAGTACGGTAGATGACGTTCTTTAAGTGGCCCCGTAAAAAGAAGTCTAGAGGAGTAAGATCTGGCGATCGTGGAGGCCAATTAATAGGGCCTCCATGACCAATCTATCTTTGGAGAAAATTGTTATTCAGCCACGTTCTCACTTGCATAGCGTAATAAACAGGCGCTCCGTCTAACTCAGCCATAAATTTAGTAGTCGTGCTAGTGGCAAATTATTTAGCAGACCGCCATTGATAGGATGTGGTAAGAATACAAAACCTAGTAAATGTCCAGAGATTAGGCCAGGCCCAAACATTACAGAAATTACAGAAAAGCGATCCTGAAATCCTCGTCAACACACCACGTTAGGATTTTCTACACTCCAGTAATGGTTATTGTGCATGTTGAAGATCTCGTCGCGAGCAAACATCGTTTCATCAGTCTGCAATACCTGAGAAGGTATGAATTGATTGAGAATTACAAAGAATTGAAATATGAACGCAATCCATTATTTTGCCAGGCCTGTTAAAAAACCATAAATTTTATTTGTACTTAATACAATACAATGTCTTGACGTAACTAAATTTCTTTTAACAGATTAAATGTAGCAACGATATACTTACATAATTCAGCATGTGAAAACTAGAGGTGCGCATTCTGGCAATTATCTCAGCCCGGTTCGTCCCGTCGCATTTATCAGTCCACCCCGCTCAAGCTCGCTCGCCAGCTCGTCGATCCGCAGCCCGTGGCGTCGTATTCACGGGCGTCCTTTCAAAAGGATAACCTCTCCTTGTGTAGGAAAACTATTTTAATTTAAGGACTTAAGATTTTTATGTGCAGCTGCAAATATCTATAATATGAGAGTATATAATTTACACATTTATAATTACAAATAAACATATGAGGCACATTTTGTTATAAAACTATATATTTTTTACTAAAAAAATTATTTACGATTTGTATTTACTATTAAAATCAAAAGCTAAAGTTTGGTAAGAAGAAGTGTAAATTACGAACCTTCGATCAGAATTAGAATATAAAATGAGATGAGATAAACAAGTTTCGTCAACAAGACATATATTAAAATATAAATTTTCGATAAAATACCAACACCATGGATTAAATCAACTCGTATGCTCCATTATAAACAGTTATGCTTTTGAATGGAATTTGAATTCCATTTGAATTTTTCTCTAAATCGAATTTATTATTTTTTAATATACAGTTTTGAAACAAATGAAAATGTCGGACTATTTTAAACCTCAGTAATTAATTTTTTATTATTACATATAACTATTTGAAATATATGTTGTAAGATTCTGCTTCTTCTCTTTATTATACACACATATCGTACTACAAATTAATAGGTGTATCACTTTTTGTCTCACTTTTTTTTAATTCAAACTCTCCCTAATTTGAACAAATTGTATACATTAGTTACAGTGGAATTATGATTTCAATTACTTGTTTTAATTACTTGTTCGACATCAAGTTGGCATAGGTATATTAGTCAATTAATATAAATAATATAAGTGGTCAAAAATGAATTCGACGGGCCGGCCAGGACATATTGCAAAAAATGCATTAATTTTAAATGGTGAAATTTTTACTGGTTTTATTATGAATCCAGTGGATCCTGCATTAATTACAAGACTCAAATTGGCACCAATTACAACAGCCGACGTAGAGGAACTTTTCTGGCTTACAAGAGTGATAGAAGAAACAACTTTACAATGGAATATTTAGCATTCAATAACACTAGTTTACAAGATGATTTTTTTTTGATTTCATGGACATTGATGAGAGGTGACTTTTCCTATGGATTTTCTCCCACTGAATTCAAAAATTAAGATTACTTTTTTTTATGGAACAGTTTTTGAAATATTGCGGTTTTTCCATTTTGTTGATATTTTTTCAATTTAAAGACCGTATCTAGAGGTAGATATGTCCTATTTTGTCGCTCTTGGTACCTAATGAAAGACATTGAAATGACGAACAAATACATGTAATGGGATCGTTAATTGGGTAAACGGTTCAAAAGATATCGATAATAATAGTCCAGATTTAGAAAGAAAAAAAATTAATCTGATTCTTTGGCCACAGAAAAATTAAAACATCTGGTTTCTTTTCATGTCCCTAAAGCTGATACTTTTACGTAAGAAATAGCATCAACCAGGAAAAAATCGAGCGAAAAATGAGGCAGTTATCGGCGATTGAGTGAATGAATCCAAAACTCGCATTTTCCAAATATGCTAACTTTTCAACAGTTTATTGTATTTAATCACTCGGAATTATGTATCAGTATGGCTAAAATAAAACGACATAATACAAACGCAGCATTGTCAGATGGCATTGACATCAAAGCATACCAGGAAATTTGAAAAATAGTTTCAGCTGTTGCTCTGCCTTCGATTAGTTTTGGGATCCGTTTCCCTCACGAGGAACCATATGTAGTCTGCGAACATTGCTTCATCCCAAATTCTTGATAACGTCGCTCAATGGTCGTAATTTGTTGATGAAACCTCTCACCGTGTTCGTCACTTACATCACCAAGATTATCCGGAAAGAAATCCAAATGCGAATGTAAACAATGGATTTTCAGAGACATATGTCCGCCTGTTAGATAAATAAAATAGTAAAAATAATACAAGAGAAAATGAACACAGATTAAATAGTGGCATTCCGTACCCATCTAGTTGTAGTTCTTCAGCAAATCATTAATAATTGCCTCGACTTTTATTCTTCCCAAGGAAATTAGTAACAAATAGTTGAAACGAATTCCAAGCCTTCTTTCCAACAAGCGTTAAATATGTTGGAAACTCTATGCTTCTGAGCAGGTTTTTTATGTGTGAACCATCAAAGATGCCTTTCTTAAGTTTTGCTGTAGAAAGCTGCGAGAAAAGGGTTCTCAAATAGGAAAATACTTGGCTTTCCTTGTCTAAGGCTTTTTGACGTTATTCTTTCTGGCCAGTTTTTTCTTCTATAATTGTGATCACGAGCGCGGCTATCCCAGAGGCGAAGAAAGCAGCAATATTTTGTATACCAATCCTGCATTCCACACAACATACCAACGACTTCAGATCGGAACATAATTTCGAATTGTGATAGTCGTATTGAATGTATTTTATTAAAGCGGCCATTGTGGCGTACGATTCTTTAGTATCGATGGCATGAGCGATCGGTATAGATGGTTTTTCATTTCCATTATGCAATAAAACTGCTTTCAGACTGTGCTTACTACGGTCAATGAACAAGCGTCACTCATTTGGATCACAAGTAGAGAGTAAACCAGGCAACTTAGTTGAATCAACTAAACCGTCTCGTGTGAAACAGGCCTATGACTCTTCGAGTTCCTCAAACAAAGCAGGAGCAAATAGCAATAGCATATGTCTTTTCCTTTTTAAAATATTATATGTAAGCCTTATGACGGTTTCTGTAAAATGTTCCATTTACACCCGGAGCCAAAAGGTTCCCTTGCTTCAGGCGAGATGCAAATAACTCCGCTTCTTCCTTTGATAACTCGAGATCTCTCACCAAATCACTCGGTTCAGGCTGTGTAAAACGTTGCAGTTACGTTTCACTGCTTGGGCCTGCTTCGTGTGATGATTCACAAGATTCAACAGTTGAATCGGGCCACAGGGTAAGGAAACTCAGTTGAATGTGGAACTGGAAGCGAAATCGATGCTACTGTCGCATAAACCCAATTGGCAGTTTTTCCAAGTCCAATTATTTTGTGCAAGCAATCAATCGTATGGGAGAGCAGCTCTCTTCATGTCATCGGTACACCGAATCTCATATATCGTCTAATTTGAAATAAAAATGCGCGTTACAGAGAAACACATTACATATTTATATGAAACTATCAATAGTTGCATATTTAAATTTATTTACTGTTGAACCAGAACCCCACGCGGTAAGAGTTACGTGTCACGATAAACATACTTTATTTGGTATCCAACGCTCATGGACAGTTCTAGGTACTATTCCAAAATATTGCAAATAGTTCTGTTTTAATGAATCCGTGAAACTATATCTTTTGCCCGCGAACGAAATTACCACACAGGTAACAGAAATTATTCGGATCGTTTACGCACTGAAATTCTCGTAGCCTTTTAGCCATTTCGGCGAACACAATAAAATAATTTCAGTCAAATTTATAATTTCAGGTACACAAACTGGTCGCAGTATATTTTGTAAAATGAAATGTCAGTTTTCGCTGTAGTCGCGTCAAAGAACAAAAAAATCGTTACTGGCATGACCGAATATCGAAAAAATTGACATATTCAGAAATGCCAGATTTGGATTTATTCACTTAATCGCTAATAACTTTGTCATTTTTTGATGGATTTTCTTCTGATTGGTTTTATTTTTTGTGTAAAAGTATTAGCTTTACGTACATAACGAGAAAACGGACGTTTTCCATCGATTTCTATTTTTCTGTGGCCTCAGAATTAGCTTAAAAAAATTTTTTTTGATCTGGACTATTTTCATCCACATCTTTTGAACCGCTTCCCTTAACCAATTAAATGTACTTTACATGTATTTATTCACCCTTTCGATGTCTTGGTCTTTGGTATCAAGAACGTCTAAATGGAACACATCTGTCTCTAGATATTATTTTTAAAGTGAAAAGAGCTCAAAAAAGAATAAAAAATCACAATATCTCAAAAACTGTTTCATAAAAAAAATACCTTGTTTTTCGAATTCAGCGGGCGAAAATCCATGACAAAAGTCACCTCTCATCAAATGTATATTTTTGGTGTAAATTAGTGTTTCTGGATTAGTAGTGTTTTTTCTTTTTCAAAACTTTGGTTCAAAAATATATTTTTGATAAAATAATAATAAATAAAAATAAATAATTAACGGTTTCCGGAATTACTAGTTTTTTTTTTCATACAAATTAAAGTACAGTGAACTCCGGTTATAAAGTACTTTCTAGGGATAAAAAAAATAGGTACTTTATAAGCTGTTATGGATACGTTATAAAGATAAAACACAATAAAAATGTAACAGAAACTAAACTAAACCGAAAACAGTTTTCTAAAAACCTTAAAAAAAAACTTTTTAAATAGTACATATACTTGGGTCTGTTTTAGTAAAAAAAATGTTATTTTGGTTTTTTTATTTTTTTCAATATTAATTTAATATTTTCGATGTGCGTCGCAACCTGTAAGGACGCTTGCATAATATCATTTCATCGCAATCATTATCAGTACATTGTAAAAAAAAATGTCATTGTTATAACAGCACCAAGTGGCTCAGAATAACTTGAACTGAATAGGTGAAAATATTGAACTTTATATCCGGAGTAGAAATATATATATATATATTACATAATATCCGATATAAAATCAAAGAGTATTTTGACTGGGTCCAATGAAATGCGTGCATAATAATCGGAAGTATGTTAACCCCATGTATACGTTATTTGCGGAGTACACTGTAGATATGTCGTGAAAATAGAATGTTATTGGTTAGGTAATTTTTGATTCTCTACGTTGCCGACGTTCTCGAAGTTTATACCTTTTTATATGTTTTTTTTTTTTTTGCGGCTTCTGGTCCGGTCCCTACAGGGGACAGGCAAATGGTTGTGAGAAATTCGTAACCTTTGGCGTAGAAATTTTCGTTCGTTTTCTCCACAGCTGTTCGTTTATACCCTAATAAAAGAAACCCTCGCTTTTTCGTTTCAAGTCGGTAACTTTTATTGTGTCGTAATTGCATAGTATCGTGAAAATGAATCATATCTAGAGTTGGGCAAATTTTCCGACGCGACAGGTACGTATTCAGAACGTGCGCTCCAATTCATGTACTCCAATAAAGCAGACAAACCGTACAGTTGCCAGTCAGTAACAACAGTGCCTGTTTTTCTTATAAAATGTAAACATTTTTATTTCATGTAAATATGTAGTGATATAAAATGCGAATGCATCGCAAGGTGACTCATTTGTTCGGCCCGCTTTTTCCGATTTTATCCCCGAGGAAAATTTGCACAACTCTATTAGTATGACTTATCTTTTATAAATACATACTAAATTACAATAATACGATTGATCTGCTTTATTTATATTACATTATTTGAGGTCCGCGTCGTAATACGTATCTGCTCCGCCGGATAATTGCCCAACTCTAATCATATCACAAATCTGGTATACTGAGTGTTTCGTAAAGAAACGTTCAAAATCTTTAACCGGAAAATAGCCTAGCAATACCTACTTTAGAAAGTATTTTTCCATTTTTCTATGTCCGTAAGTATTTCCATTCAATTGTGGATTAAAATTTGTGAAAAGTATTTCTCAAAATTATCCGATCTCCAATAAGTCGCCCGTGTGAGGGTCATATTTGCATCTCTGTTTAACTAGGCCCTGATTAAAGAAAAAAGAATGATGATAAACATTTGTGACCCATATAGTGGTGTAACTTTCCTAATACATAAGTTCTAAATTATAATGTAAATATTGGTAGATAACTACAGGTGAAAACACATACATATGTGGTAACCTAGACACTTAGATCTTACTTCAATACTGATAAATATAAGCGAATGTACTTGCATGTATTTTGTATATACTTAGGTTGTACTACTTATGCACGTATCCCGATGTGTGTGCCTATTACTGATACCGACATACATATATATATAAGCAAATATTTTGTTATTCCCTCCAATAATACCTTCACCTTATTTGCACAATGATTAGATAACCATGTATCGACTCAAGTCACTTTATTGAATTACTATTAGCAAAATGAAAAACCATTACTCTGAAGAATTAGTCTTTATTAACTTCACTAATCCAAATCAATCAAGAACTGGTACTCTTACTCATGCTTTTTTAGAGGAAAAAAGATTCAGTGAAATATAAAAAAAATAAGAACTGATTCGCGAATCTCATCACTGTCTATTTCCACAAAATGCTTTTCAAAATACATAGGAGGGGTATCTTGAGTGGGACAGTTTTTTCTAACCGCTTATTAATTGTTTATTTTTTTAGATTTCGGATCTGCCTAAAAGTAGCGTGTTTAGTACGTACGTTTTTTTAACAGAATATAAACAAATAAAGCTTTAAAATAAATGTGATTTTGTCCGATTCAATCCTCAGTGTGTTTCGAATGTGAAGCTGTCATGGGTTGAATAAGAGAAATTTTACAAAACTTACAAAATCAAATCGATAAGATACAAAATGTAAACATTATAAGCTTGGCGCTTTCTTTCAGTAATTTCCGTTTGCAACTTTTTCATTTTTTTTTCAATTGTTTTTTTTCTGAGTATTTCGACGTATCACCTAAAATATTAATGGTTCCTTTTTCCTGTCTTTTTGTACTGCGTTCACCCATTATTCGTCCATCAATCTTCAGCTGCTAATTAATTCACTTTTAATTGCGAATATTCCGCGATGTGTAGAAAAATTATATTTTTCTAAAAAATATATATATTTGTACACGACGTTTTGTCAATTTGGTAAAGATTTTTCAAGTGTTGAAGTACAATTCATTTTAACCCTGTTGATGTTTAAAGTATGTAATTTTAATTAAACTTGAGTTGGCGTATAGCTGATAATTGTAAGCCTATATTTTGAGTTTTAGATGTTTAAAACAGAAAGGAACTAACAGTTTTAAAAATCCCATTCCTATACAAACTAATTCCTGTTATATAATGTAGAATAAGGATTACCTATCAGCAGAAATGCGTTGAATACTTGTTGGAGAAAGTCGATTGAGATGAATATCACACATAAAGATACATTTACGAAAAGTTCCTTGTCAATAAGAATGGTTTTGATAAGCATTGATTAAACAAAAGCCAAGCTATCTAATAACACTAGAAGGATTAAAAAAATCTTGGAAGTATGGAGGTACTTGGTTCCTGCTAAAAGTCCACATCTACATACAGGGTGTTCCAATGGAAGGGAATTCCTCTATAACTCTTCAACGGTAACAGATAAGAAAAAAGTTTTTACGAATTATTGTTATAGGCTTATGGTTTTTCTATAACGCTAAATTATCGCAATTTGTGCGGAGTGTTTCATAACCTTGGGATAGCCTTCAATTTTGTTTTATTAAATACAATACTCTCACTATTAGGCACTATATTTTTAAAAGTTATCGATAAATTTTGAACAAATAAGATGTAACATACATATTGTTTATTTCTAAGATATCGTTGTTCCTTTAAAAAATATGTCATTTATGTTGCTTGAGGAAGGCGCCTGTATTTTAATTGCCACTTATAACAAGTGAATCAAATTTTGAAATATGTTGATCTACTTACATTTTCAGATGTGTTACTTCAAAGTTAATATACTGGTGTTCGCCACTAAAATGAAAACTGAGATAACCTCTATTTGGGAGAAGATATCTCAATTTTTTTAAATAAAACACTCCGTATATGTTTACATTATTGCATTGCTGTTGATAAAAATTTTGAGTTTTATTATGCATGTCGTATGTCTATCTCTTCCACTTTTCGCGTTACATCAAAGATACATATCACAAGCGTATTACATATTGTACATACCGTACGCATATTTCCATTTGCTACCATTGTGCAGAAAGGGTTTCTGCTAGGTAGCAGTAGGATATGAAAGTACGAAAAACTAACTGGAATAACTCCATAGCCTACCGCTGTGGAGAGTATTCTCAGTTTTGCAACAGCATAGTATATGAAATAGACGTATGTGCGTTATATATTTTGGGTATCCCACTACTACGCACACTTTCGCAACTGTGTCGGATGGTAGTGAATGTTAAAAAAAAAACGATTGTAAGCCATTCCCAAATTATTTGAACATATTTATTGAAAAAAGAATTCTTACAAAAATATCAAACATTTCTACAAATAGCAAATAAATAATGAATGGCATACTATTCTAACCGTTGAAACCTAATACTTCAGTGATAATGAAATTCAATAGCTACTTTGATTTAAAAAATGGAATCACAACTGTTTTCAAATAAAAATAACTACTTATACAAAGCTATTCCATTATATTTCTGGTAATTTTCATACTTTTAAGAACGATAGTTAAAAGCTAAACATTACGATTAGAAAGTTTGGCCTTTTGACATCCTTTCAATTTTTTTTGTTAATAAAGGTGAAAATAAAGACGACTAATTAAGCAAGACTGTAATACGTTGAAGCTGTAGGAATTACAATTTTGTTGAATTAGGCATCTTTACTTACACTTACTAGAGCGCTGTCCTTATCAATCAAATCATATATAATATAATCATATATACAATATCAGCTTGACACATTTTTAAGCTTTTTTACTTTTTTTACTTCTTCATGAGGATGCTTACCTAAAGTACTGATAGCAAGAAACAATTAAACCAAAACGTAAAGAGGTTTTAGTTTTTATAACAGAAGCAAATTAATCTTCAAATCATTATTCAATATTACAACTCAACTATTACTGTCGATTTAATTGATGAGGGAGATACTTGTTGAAACCCCATATTCGATGAGTGAAATAAAATGATAAAATAGTACCATTACGATCGTTTCACCACACAGTGGCTTCATGAGATGGGTGAAATGTAACTACTACACTATTAAGACATTTCTGTTTATACAATGAGAAATAGTAGTGGAGTGCAATATAAATCATTTTGGTCATTCAGAGCTAAGCCTAACTTATCATGTCTATTGATATCCATGTATTTTAACAAGTTTAGTTTTTTACTTTTACTTTGAATATGTAAAATGTCAAAATTATTATTAAAGTTATGAAGATAAGAAGATGCATTCTACGTTAATTTCATAATCAAAACGTAGAATTAATGTTTTGATTATGAAATCGTTCATAAAAAAAGCAGAAAAATAACGGTATAGCTTGGTATAAGTGGTTATTTTTCGATTTATTTTCTTTTCCGTTAGGTTTATTTTTATATTGTTTGTTGTTTTTCTTGGTTTTAGCGGAATGTTGTGTTGAATATTACACAAAAATGAAATTCCAATGGAAATTTACTGACGTTTCGCTTTTGTATACAAAAGCTTTATCATATTTTAAAAAAATCGTCAGTAAATTTCCATTGGAATTTCTTTTTTGTTTAATGTTCAACACAACATTCCGCTAAAATCAAGGAAAACAGCAAACAATAAAAGTAGTTATTTTTATATGAAAACAGTTGTGGTTCCTTTTTTTAAATCAAAGTAGCTATTAATGACATTTTTAAGATGTTTGAATTTCATTATCACTAAAGCAGAATTAGGTTTCAGTGGTTAGAATAGTATGACATTCTTTATTTATTTGCTATTTGTAGATTTGTTTGGTATTTCTGTAACAATTTCTTTTTTCAATAAATATGTTAAAATAATTTGGGAATGGATTACAATCGTTTTTTTTTTAACATTCGCCACCATCCGACACAGTTGCGAAAGTGTACGCAGTAATAGGATACGCAAAATATAAACTGCGCCTACGGGTATTTCATATACTATCCTGCTGCAGAAGGTGAAGAATCCACAGTGATAGGCCATCTAGTTATTCCAGTTAGTTTTTCGTACGTTCATATCCTACTACTACCTAACAGGAACCCTTTCTGCACAATGGTAGCAAATGGAAATACGTGAAACTGTAAATTACAAATTCACCTAAGGTAAATATAAAATAAAGTAACTTTTCCATTATCAAAAGTAATGGATTGGCTTAATTTTTTTTCTTCGGGATAGATAGAGCCTAAGCAATTTATTGCTTGTCAGACACATTCGCAGAACCAACTCTCCGTCCCAATCATCATTACGGCTCCGGAAAAAAAACGGTTACCATAAAGACCAGAACGAGATTCGAACTCGCGGGCCCTCGCGCTAGTCGAAATCTCATAAGGGATACGGCTAATACAGGAGCTAATTACAATAAAGAAAACGGTAAATGATTCGAATAGCTATCTCCGATAGAAAAGGAATTGCTCAATGTTTGCTTGCTAATAAACAAATTTGCAAATGATTTTGCTTTGGAATGGACTGGTTTTAATGAAAAGTCTTGGAAATCCCCGCCTGCCTAACTCTTCTGCCTATCTCCCCCCTTACCCTCTTATGGTTAAGTGCCTAGGCCAAAGTTATCTTGCTTTCAGTGCGTGTTCTCCTTTAGCGCACTTACGCAATCTCATTAACTAGTTTGGAGTAAAGATGTGCTGAATTAATCGCTTTAAGTGTTGCCAAATTTTCAGCAAATATAATGTGAATGAATACCTAAATCGGTTTGCATCTCTGTACTCCTCTAGCACAGTAATATATCACGGCAACCTCAACCTGAACTCGAGCAAACTGAGATGTGTTTTGATATTTGCTTCAATTATTCCAGCTCCCACTCCATTGTTTCTTTTCAAGCCGTCAGCGTACCAAATCCTCTTCACACTTATAGGGGTGGACTCTTCTTACATGCTTTCCTATTTGGCATTTCTACTTCATATTTTTTTTATGTAAGTTGGTCCGTGAGGAAATTCCCCTTCATTCATCTTTTAATTTTAGACATACCGACTTCTGTATGTTACAAAACTGTCTGTTCTTTGAGTGTATGTAGCGGTGATGGGTCTAGGATTATTTCTGTTGCCGTAGCAGAAATCTTTCTCATCTACACAACTGTCGGTTTGTTGACATAGGGTCTAATTATCTTTCTGTATAACCACAGTCATCTTAGGACTAAGATTTCAGTTTTTCCCTCATAACTGTCTGTAATCGCCCACGGTGATTATAGCTTTGTTAGTTTGATCAAACCAAGGGATTAAGTTATTTTTATTCTTATTGGAAATCTGACAAACTGTGTTTTCTAATCTAATAGTCTACTGTGAATTCAAATAGCTTTGCTTTGTCATTTTATTAGAACCTTTGAAAGTAATCCCAGGAGGACTATTATCAAATCCTCTATACAACCCATGCAAGGAATTCTTTCCCTGCTGGCAATTTTCCAGATTCGATTGTCCACTTCACAATGAAGGATACATGATTTTACTTTGTGGGCATTCTTCCCTCGCCCTTATCTCAATGATAACCTCATGAATTGTGCAGTAATCTGTAATAATTCTTTACGTTTTTTTAATCCTTTTCCAGACTAGCTCTTATCTATTAATGAAGTGTTGGTCTGACGTAAATTCTCAATAATAGATTTTCTCGTGACGTCATAAAATGTTTTCTCATCATTTGAGGATATTAGCCTGGTTATCGGGAGTTAGAAACTATACTCTTGAGATTTCCTAACGCTGCTTCCTTTCCAGACTTTCCAATTAGTAAATATTCCTCCCTAGAAGGGTGATTTCGAAGTTAAATTTTCAGAATTTCAGTCGCAATTCTATTAAAAGTAGTGGTGGGCACTATCGATATTTTCAACTATCGATAGTTGACCATCGATAACTATCGATAGTCGACTATCGATAACTATCGATAGTTGATTATCGATAACTATCGATAGTTCATGCTCTCTCTGCGTTATAAACTATATATATAAATATAATACTGGCGGGCATTATCGATATTTTCAACTATCAACAGTTATCGATAGTCGACTATCGATTATTATCGATAGTCCACTATCGATAGTTATCGATAGTCAACTATCGATAGTCGAAACTATTGATAGTTATCGATAGTCAAAACTATCGATAGTCATCGATAGTCACTCTCGATAGTGCCCACCACTAATTAAAAGTTTTACTGTATTTTCATTAACATGCTATTTAGCACTTGCTACGATTTAACATATCAAGAAAGCCTACATTGCAAAGTTACTAATGAAAATAACGCAACATTAACTTAAATGATTTACGCTCTGAGCTCTAAGGTGCGGATATAGGGGCTTCTTATTACATACTAGAATCCCTCATTGGTTTTAGCTTTATACTTCAAAAATGTTTATGTACGCATTATAGGCGAAATATCTTGAATTTTCATGGATAGGAACAATAATAATGTACAAATTAATCTTTTAAAGAAGCTCCCCCAGAAAAGTTCATACTTTGGCTGCAAGAAGTCAAGAAAATGTACACTTCTCGCAAAAAAAGTCGGGACACTTGCAATCGAGAATTCTAAAATTTCTTGGGTGTAAATGCAGCATTTGGAGAATATACTCACTTATCAAAGCCATAAAGCACTTATTTAGATGTATTATTGCGATCAAATGTAAAGACTAAAAAATTTAAACAGAAATATAAAAGTATAGAGAGGAAAAAGGTTCATACATAGAGTTTGGAGTTTTAGTGACGGTGTTTCCTTTAGAAATACCGAATATGGGTATGCTCATGCAAAAAAAAATACATAACAACAAAAAGGTCTGTTGAATAGACGGCTTCATTTAGAAGTATATGTATTTAACTTGTTCAATATTATGTAGAGATAACTCTTTTTTAAGAAAACATGGTGATGGGATTTTAAAATTATGTTACTTGTTAGTGCTGCTGAATATTAGTTACTTAGTACGACTTATGCTCACGAGTATTACTTTAACAATAGACAATATGTCAATCAACCTTCTGAATTTTGGATATTATT
>RXPK01002017.1:0-65382 GCA_004143645.1 Protaetia brevitarsis
TAAACATTGATAACATTCAATGATGTTTATTACCTGATAATGGCCATGAGCCGAAACATATAGGATATATAATATTATTTATTATTAATTTAATTAAAGATTGATTTTTGAATCACCAGTTATTGTTTTATCATTTCACCGTAAATTACTCTTCTCCGAAAAAATCTTCGAAGTTTTTAATTAACGATTAAGATACACCCGAGGCAAGAAGTCTTAAGACATCGCATCGAACTGAATCTTCTCAAAGCTATTCGATGGTCGAAACATGCACGTCAAAATAGCAAGCTTAATTGAATATTTAGGAAATAGGAATTACCTTATATTGAATGAATTCGTTTTTTCTCTTTCTCTCTTTTGGTCTTTTTCATGTTTGTATATCCGAATTGACATACGAGACTTGTCAGAATATACAGAAAGATTTTCTGACATATGTACATGTATCGTATTTCTATCTTGAAACGATATGGAAGAGCATTAGGTTCGAACATGTTCAACTCAAGTGGTGTCCTTAGACTTGTCATCGGGTGCACGTATTTGGGAAGACTACCATAGGTTGGCCTAAGCTGCACGTTGGCCATATTGGCTCAGAGGAGGATGAAATATTTATAGTCACTCATGCATCAGTACTGGTGGTATTTACAATATACATAGTTTCGGTTTCTTTCATCAAACATTTTACCTTGCTCATGTTCATTCATACTCTTTTTTTTTTTTGGGGTAAGTTGATGAAATCTACTTTGAGCTGGTTGGACAAATATTTTGAAAACCGCATCGATAAAATAAGGGAAGTTTTGGGAGTAGACAATGGTTTCCGACGAAATTTAAAAAAAAAAAATCTTCAGGTTAAGAAGTCCGGAATATGTAGTTTTTATTAAAGACTACATTATACTAAGAACTTATGATTGAACTTTTCTCCAAGTATAGGTGTATAACCCGTTGTAAGTTTTCCAAACTTGAAACTTACCTATTTAAAAGAAATTGATAAGCACTAATGTTTTATTACTTGCCTATTAATGTTTTTTAGTACGGTTACCATTTTACATTTCGCTCATAATAAATTTAATTTCTTTTTCCTGTCGAATAGTCCTCCTTTTATTACATTCGATTCTGCATATATGTTTATACACATATTATTCTTGAAAATAGCTTGTGCTGAATTGGTTATACGTTATATTTTTTTTTCGCAGTATCTTTGAAGTATTGTTAGACTTTATTATGTCCTAGCGTCCCATATCCAGTAAGTCGATGCCAACACTATCTGCGATGTTATTGGCATGCCTACATTTACTAGTTATATTTCCTTTCCCTGTCTGTATAATGAAAATAAATAACCGGTTTCCGTTTCACACAGCATATATGTCTTTATCCCAAAACGAGCACCTTTTAGAAGCATATACTCTACTTATCCCAATCGACCATTATATAACAAAGGACTCACCAACACTCGCGTTTTTTTCTAATATATAGAGGTTTTTCGTTTTTAATTTATTTTGTCGTTCGTTGTCCAGATTTCCTGTAGTTTGGTTTAAGGTGGGCACTGAGATTGATTCACAAAAGCAAACGCTGCCCCACAAATAAAAGATGCTTAAGCTTGCGGCTTAAGGGGTTAATAATAGCACCGCATCTTTTTCAGAACTGTATTGATAACTGCTACTTATAAAAATACTTATTAAAGGCTGAATGCATATTGCATCAATAATTCATGCAATGCTGACCAAATTAAATCTATTCGAACGGTTGTTCACCTTTGACTTATCAAAACGTTAAATATATGTATTTATTTTGTGTAGGCGGCACCCACTCTACTGGGAACATTTTAAAACGTTTAAAAATAATTTACCTGATATTTTCCAACGCGACAGATGTTCTCAATACATTTAGTAAATTGAATAAGCGGGTATCAATTTTGAAGGATACTTGAATAAAATCAGCACTTTCCATTACAACGTTAAACTTATATTTTAAGTGTTTTTATAAATCTTATGTCTGCCAGAACGGGTTTCATTAAATTCCCCGAGTACATGTCCAGCATAGAGTCCATTAAATATTCTACAAAACAACATTAAAAACTAAAAACAATGTAACAAATAATAAAAATACATTCTTCTGTGTATAAATCGTTTAAATTAAGTTGGCAATTTAGACATTTTGAGAGACATGTTACTCCCTGAACCATCTAGGGTAAAATGAAGAGAAGCCTATTCACCATGAGATCGATTATGGTAATTTATGGTATGGTTTAAATCTCGCATATACATACTTGTAAGCTTTTAGAAACTACAAGCGATTTAATGTACGCATATAGTATTGTTTCTACGCCAAACAGGTCTCTACGATAAACGATATAGGAAACTGTTAAAGTGAAATATACAGTGGTACACAAAAAAAAAATAGGTGTATCGAGATTAATGTAGAAATTTCAATAATTCATTAAACAAATGTGTTTTATAAAGTGTAATACCATGCTATAATTAACATAAAATAATTCAATTGTATGAAAACTATACGTTTTATTAAGTTTTAGCAAGAAAGGAAACTAATGTATTTTAACTTGTACGAGATTGTACTGCAATAGGTGTAAATAAACAATTAATAAAATGGAAAACTAATAATGTTACGCGAACTATGCACCTACTTATTTTTTAATATTTTGTGGCACAGCCATTATTGTGGAGGATTGCTACGTATTTTCTAGGCATTGAGTTCACTAAATGTGCACATTTTTCTGTCGGAATAGCATACCAACTTTTCTTGGCAGCTTCCCACAATTGTTTTTAAGTTTTTTACCCGACAATGAATCCTTTACATAGGTACTTCCAAAGGTTTTCTCTAAGATTTAAATCAGGTAACTAGCCAATTTAAAACGTTCACATTATTTTCCTTAACATGTTTAGGATCATTATCTTGTTGAAATCGCCAAATTATAGGCATATTCTTTATTTGGTGGTCGGCTAACATAAAGTCAGCCATCAGAACAAAATAGGTTAAACTTAGATTCATCATTCCAAAATATGTTCCTCCATTTTTCTTTTCTTGCATCTCTGTGTGAACTGATATTCATATTAGTCTTATTTAAAATATTTACCGATGTTATAAATGGGTCCCGTTTCGCTAGTCTTACAATATAACGATCTGTTTCTAGAGTACTTTTTCTAGATCTGACTCTATTTTCAGTGTTTTTTCGTGGTTTTAATACATTCGCTCATAATCTTATTCTCTGAACGTTTTACGAGTTTTGAAATATCTTTGTTTGTTTTTCCTTCCGTAATTGTCTTATGGTTATCTCATTTTCGGTACAATATAGTTTTTTTTTCATTTTATCTGTTAGTACTAATAATGTAATACTTTACTTCTGTAGAAATAAGATCAAAATTGTTATTACCTTATAGATTTTTCGTTCTAAAATATTATACTTTTTCTGCGTCCAGCACATCGATTTTTATGGTCGGCTGCACTGCAACTAAATACTTTATAAAAGCGTTTCGCTCAAATTACTTGGGGATTCCCTTCTATTCTTTATAACCTAATAACGTGCATTGGACGTATTTATCGAAAATACCAATAGATGTCGCTTTATTGAATGATAATATGTAATATAATAACATAAAGTTCTAAAAAATAGTTCATTCAATTTGTCCACCACTGTATGCATATGTGGAGGTTATTCAAAGATTACCACGTTATCAATTAAATATTCACTCTTTTTCGTACTGATTTTCATTTAAGGAATAAAAAAATGAATTATTTTGTGATAACTATAAAATTGTTTTTTCTTTATTTGATTGAATCCCTTATACCTAATATGTGCTGCATTTTGGTAGATAAAGTAATATGTAATACTTAGAATAGTATTTCTTTAGAGAGGTTAGGCCATACTCTATCTAAAGAACGAAAAATACGATTTCTTTTTAGTTTTTTCAATTAAGTATAATCTTTTTAAATCGGCAATATGCAATTATCATACAGCTCAAACATCTGACTTACCACAACCTTACATTACGTTACTAAATCTCTCTTCATTAGCCTACCATAACTCTCATTGGTAACTGAACCTACTCCGTTGAGGTATGTGAGCCCCTTTTTTTACTAGTTTTTACTTTTACTTTTAAAGAAAGTATGTAAGCATAATAATGGTAAAAAATGTAGGAACTAAACTAATCCAGATTCGATATTTTAAACATGAGTTTCAGAATACGGAATCACACAGATATAATTGTAATAATAACAAAAATTCAATGCCTTCTTCGCCCACAAAACATAAATCTTTGCTCTCTTCCAAGTACGACTTACCCTACCAACGTAACACTTCTTGCAATTGTTCAAAAAGTCTTCTGTGAAAAATTTTGCATTGATTGGTATATGCATTAACACTGTCGATTAATTATAAAATCATTTCAACCTGATATTTCTATGTGATTAAGATTTGATCTTATTAGATGGTTTACCTAATATATTTGCGTATGTCACAAATTTGTGCTTAAATACATTTCTTTTTACTTATTTTACTACAGGTAAAAGACAATAAAAATATAAACTAACGGTTATATATTCTCACTAAAATTGCCTTAAAAACATAAAAGTCCAAAGTGAAAAAAATACCTTTTAAATATGGATTGTAAGATAAGTTTACTACTAGGATTACTTTTACCTGTAAAATTTACAGGAAAAATAAAATCACTTAAAATCCATCTAGAAAAGAAATTCTGTTGAAAAACTTGAAACCTTCGTGAAATATAAAATTTATAGTGAAAGTTACGGTACTTTATTTAAAAGCCAAAATTTTAAATAGGGTAGACAGAAATTTTCACATTAAACTTTAAAATTCATATATGTTTCATATTTTAATATATAATCTAATAGGAAGTAGAAAAAAGAAATAAATAATATTTTTGACGTGATTAAGTTGAAAAAATGTTATAATTGAAGATTTGGATATTACAGACCTATGTTTTATTAGAGCTACATTAGTATTATTATTATTAAATTTTGCGCTTATAGTTGTATTTGGTTGTTAGCTTCTTTGTATTTTTGGGGGACATATTTTCAGTACCCAGTACATATTTCAAGTATTTTAAGTCCTTAAGCGTGTTTTACAAAGTCTGCATCCAGACGTGTCACCTTTAATCTTCACATTACTTCCCTATCTATGTTACTACGTACACCTTGCGGAGTGGCTTTCAGGGCTTTGCGAGTTCTACCCTCTATGTCCACGGAAGGTAAGGAATCATAACCGCAACCCCACAGGC
The DNA here is from genome assembly GCA_004143645.1 of Protaetia brevitarsis. Classification (NCBI taxonomy): domain Eukaryota; kingdom Metazoa; phylum Arthropoda; class Insecta; order Coleoptera; family Scarabaeidae; genus Protaetia; species Protaetia brevitarsis. The sequence continues at coordinate 5,247 of RXPK01002017.1, forward strand.
TTACTTCGCTGACGCACACAGGGCTTTACGACTTCAGCTAATATACAAGACATTACCAAGCTTTCATTGCCACCGTAGTCGGAAAAATGAGTATTTATACATTTGTAACCCGCCGAAAGGATACTTTGTCTTACGACCATGATACAGCTTTCTTAGAGTATTGATGGGCGTAACCGGCTAGCATTTAGTACATATACGAAGACTTGGCAAATCATCCGTACACCTACACTCTCCTCTAGATAGATGCGGCAACTACACTTCATAAAATACATTAGATTTTTCTCGGCATACAAGCAAAAAGTTGTGAGCACGGTATACGCTACCGGTCGTAAGTGCACTTAACTGCACATTTTCGGATTATTAAAATAAACCAAGTAAAAACACATTAAGATAAATATATGATTCTTCTTCTCTAACGACAAAAGAGATAAATAAAATCGCATTTTATATAGCGTAATGGGGGTCGAGAAAAACGCAGATTAAAATACAGAAAATAATCCTTTTCCGGTTCAGCTAGAATTGCCGGTAAATTTTATTCATGTCGGTAGATAACACAGACTTTTCAGTATTATAAATTTAGTATGCATTCGATTTTCGTATTGTGAAAGCAGTGAATACGTAAGAATTTGTGCAATATTATAAAATATCCTAAATTTCAATAAAGCCTGGAAAAGAAAGCAGCAGAAGCGAGCGCTGAAATGGTAGCTTACCACATTATCGGTAGTGAGTAAAGGTAACAGAGGTAGAAACCTACTGAACTTATATCGTGAACTGTTGGTTACAGTGTTAAAAATATGCATATAGCAATAGTATAGCAGGACAATCAAAAATAACAACGTCAGAAGATCTATAGTAGTGACAAGTAAACGCGGTAGGCCAAAAATGGCGTCTGAAATTGCTGCCAACATCCGATAAGCGTCACGACCGTACAAAGGCATTTGCGCAATGCTGGTTTGTGCGTAATAATTGTTGTGCGATAGGTGTTATTACACAGGCAAATCAACGTTAACCGGTTAAGGGTTAAGAACACATGGACTGGGCGTTGGAAGAATGGTACAAAATTCTCACATTCGGCCCAAACAGACACATTTGTTCGTTAATCAGTGATGATTTGGAGAGGGCACATTGAAAAATGAAGGCTATGAAGAAAAGAAATAAATGCCATTTTGCCCGGAACAAGGCTAACGCAAAAGAATAGAACAGGATAAGCTACTGAAAAGTGGGATCCCCCGATGGGATCGAATTGAAAACCCATAGAAAGGTTGCGATTTACAAAGGTGATAAGCTGTGCAAAATTTCAGCCCTCTACAACTGATAGGGGGGTTGATGTTAACTGAATTAACTCCCAAACTACTTTATTTTTTATCTTCGTTTCTTTTTAACCAATAGATTTGAAATTTTACAGATTGTTTTACTCTACAGCAATAGTGAATGTTTCCGACTGTATTCCTATATAGTAATTTGACATTTCAGGAACGTAATATAATGTTAGTTCTGCATCTTTAGAAAATACACTCTGATATATTGGGTGTTTAATAAAAAGAAGGTGCCACAATATAATTTATTATTTTAAATACAACCCCCTGTAAATGTTTGCATTATGAAAGGTCACTTTGTGGTTTTCAACTCATGTTTCTCTTCAAAGATTGAATAATCGTCTCAAAAAAAGGATTCCTACGTCCCAACATCTTCGAATGACTAATTCTTTTGTGTGGATTGGCTAGAATGACAGAGGGGTCATCAGGAAAATATTGAGTTAGTAAGCGTTAGAACTACAAGTCATACAGAATTACACTTTGCATCAATCCATATTACGTTTCCTTGTTTTCACAATAATCCCGAAAAATCAAAATTTTAATATCGTTAGTAAATATCCAATTTAAAATTGATAAAAAAAGTTGTGCTTTATAAAGGTAATAATCTGCTTAAAGTCTCAACTCCTCACAATTACGAAGGAGGTTGATACAAGCGGTTAACCCCCAAAGTACCTTATTTTTTATCGAATCGATTTGGAATTTTACCGAAATAATTCTTCTGATTAGTACTCTTAGGGCTGGTTTTACAAACATAGTATAAACGCTGGAATAAATATTCTATGGTATAATATATGCCAACGTTATGAAAAAAATAAGCGCGTATTCCGAGTTTATTCTTCGTATAATGTTATACTAGCTATATCCTGTGTTTGTACAACCGGCCCTTACTAGAAAAAAATGATTTGTCTGATAATTTCATCTAGTTAAAAAAGATTTGCGAGCCCCAGAAAGAGGGTCATTTCCCGTAACAAACACACCAAAGTTTCGTCAGATATGCGTCTATAGTTTATTGTTAGTTGTAGTGTGAAAATTTAATCCAATTTGGTGTAGTGTAACTGGTGAAAAGGAAATAAAATTGAATGTAAGATATGTTATTTTTGCCACAAATAAGATATAATCAAATATGCTTTGCTTGCATGAGAAAAAACAATGTTAGAAACAGCTGATTAGACAGCCGGGCATATTCTCTTTGCTATCACTATCAAACTTATTGGTTATTTCAAGAAGTTGTGTATAGCAATTATTTAGTACGATTGCTTAAGATAAAACGGCTACGTAAAATTATTATTTAAAAGAAAAGTTAACAAGAACTGTCTCGAACAATGAAAAAAGCAGTAGCGGCCAATAGTTTTTTGTGCATATACCGGGGTTGACACCTTTTATATGTGTTCAGTTAGGATAAACTTTGGGGGAAGAAGATATCAGTCTAAAATTAGTTGTGGGCATAATCGAATGAACCGCTCTGTCATATGGTGATAAAAACAATTTTCTAACCTAATCTTAACCAATCCACACAAAAAAATTACTACTATTTGAATGTGTTTGGACGTAAGAGTACTTTCTTTGGGGTAAGTGACTCTTCAATCTTTCATGAGAAATAGTTGCCACAAAACAAATTGTTTTTCTAATCTGGGGAAAAATTGAGTGTGATTAGAGACGTTTTATAATAAATAAATAAATATTAACAGGGGATTCTACTTAAAATAATGAATGGCACTGTGGTACTTTTTTTATGAAACACCCAGTATATCGGATTATATCTAAGGGTGTACAATTAACCTATTGCGTTCACGAAATGTTAAAGTGCTATCTAGAACGCAACCGAAGTAATAAAGGGCGGACTTACTATTGCCCTTTATATTCAGTTTTACTTTTTTTTTCAAGCTATTCCACCGCAGCAAATTGGAACAAATTTTCCCACAACAAAGGAGGGGTATAGAAGTATATTTGGTGTTTGTACTCGAAAGGATGGGGGTACTAGTGAAACAAATTATTTCTGTAAGATTTCGAATCGATTGATTAAAAAGAGACGGAGATAAAAAACAGTAGTTTGGGGTTAATTACTTCTATCAACCCCCTATCACTTGTAGGGGGCTAAAATTTTGCACAGGTCATTACCTTCATAAATTGCAAATTTTTTTGTATGGGTTTTCAATTCGATACCATCGAAGGCACTTTTCAGTAGCTTATCCTGCTATACCCTTTCGTGTTTTAGCACGACAATGACCTCAAAAGTGCTGTCAGGATCTGTTGTGAATATTTAGAGCAATTGTAGTGCAGTGGAAAAATTGTGATCATGAAATCGTCCATCCAAAGTGCAGAGCTTAACTTTATCGACCTCCACAACAATAGCTGCTTTCCGTTTGCATAAGAAGCGAGGTGAGTATGCAATACTCACCTTACTTTCCGCTTTTTCAAGTGCAAATGGAACAGCAAAATGAGTCAGTTCTACATTTATTACTTGACATATGTATGTGTGATGTACCTAACCTTACTTAACACATATTTATTTATTTGTATTGATTTACTATCCATCCAGCCCTATTTCTCATAATTTGGTACGACATACTGCAAAAACCTTTAGGGAAAACGTGACCATAAACACAACAAACAAACAAAAATGACAAAAACAGTAAACTAACCTCAAAATATGAACTGAGGTAAAGAACCTTATTACTGAGGGTGATTATGAACTCACTTAGCATCGGTAAGGGGGGAGGTAAATGCCACAGTTATTTTTCCTCAGTTGCTGACAAATGGAACGAGCAAATAGCTGAGCTAAGGTGAAGTGAGGTGAGGAACTGAGGATTTGGTGCAAATGGAAAGCAGCTAATACTTTGCATACAACTGTAGGAAGCATGGAATAAAATAGAGCCAATAACATTAGCAAAACTCTTAAAAAGAATGTCGAGACTATGAGCAACGATAATCAAAACGAAAGGGTACCAAAGTGAAATTATGGTTATTTTTGTACAAATTAGCAAAAACATTGTTTTTCTACGTGTTAAAGTTATTTTATAACTACTGAATAAAGGTTTTATAATTAGTATTTTAATGTTTTTTTTTTTATATTATTTGTGGGTGGATAAACACCTATGGCCGGTAGTGTGTGTATAACGAGATTATAATATAGGAGCTTAATCGCAAATAAAGTGCCTCTGTGTAAGTAGTTGTTGTCCAAAGATCAAATTAGCATTTTGACGGCGAAATTCTTTTAAGAACGTTCAGATTTTGCTAGATCTCGCTACCTATTTTTTCTCGAGTTTTTAGAAAAGGCTTTATTTTGCGTATTACTGGCTTTGATACGGTTAATAAGAATAACAGTTATTATTCGAAATACAGCAATTACGACCCCAAGTGATGCTTGATTCGCAGTAGTACAGCTTCACGCAATCACGAGGTTTCCTCATATAATGGGGAATTTGAAATTAATAATGTCGATGCAATTCTACGTTTTCTGTTTACAATGAGAAATCCTAATTGTATGGTGGTGATAGCATTAATAGAATGAAAAAATACAGAAATTAAAATATTTTATGAAAAAATGTTTGCATTATAAAGGTGCACCAACTAAAAGTATACAGGCTTTAGACAGGCATGAATGAACCTAATAAGAATTTCTCAATGTTTTTGGAAATGTTCCGCTAAATCCATAATCGTTACCAATACTATTTTGTTGGATTGTGTCACAATACCTAATAAATAGTAAATTGTTTTTTTAGTGATACATATCTACTCCAAATCTGTACACATTCAATATCCTAAAGTAAGAAAGATCCCGAAATATCCGCGATTCAAATTTATCAATATATTTTCCAAACACTTAAGTACAATCTAAAACAATTAACAGAAAAAAGTATATGCTCCACCATAATGGCCCTATAACCTACAAAGATAGTCGATTTTTTACATGAGCTTTTACAATTGCACTATATAAGGGCATATTATTGAGGAAATATGTAGGTAGAACTTATGCTGTTAGTGTAAGCGTAATTTACTACCCAATAAATTTATTCAAACAAAGCACATTGTGTAACTATAAAATATATTCAATTTAGGTGGAGGTGCCAGTATTTAAGTTATCTTGAAATTATTGTGTAAATATTAGTATTAATAATATCAATAGCGGGATCTATTGCTTCACTCGATTCATAATTTATGTTCGAAACTGCAGACATAAATATATCAAAGCGTTCTTTTTTATTTTTGGAATTCTTTTACGATCTCGCAGTTGCCTAGAATAGCAATACTATGGGAACAGCTGTCATAACTTTCTTATTCCTTCTAAAAAAAAAATATCAACAAACATGGAAGATTGAAGTCAGGAAATTCAGTACCCTTTTAAAAGGAGAAATATGTTCGCCTTAGTTTATCTTCCACAATCCTTCTGGGTTACCTAGTGTTCTACTACAAGTCTTTCAAAACAACGACTGTGCTCATATTTGTACGAAACACATGTATCTTTAGGGCGAATAATTGTAGGTGCTTGTGTTTATCGTACTTGGACTCGTGTTTGTTTATCCATTAGTACCTATTAGTTTGTACCATCGCTATGTGTAACGTTATTTTATGTTTCATGTTTGCGATAATCGGTAAATATAATCATCGAGAACGAAAGAAATAATAAATCTTATGTCTATGAGGAAGTGAAAAATCGTCGTGCATTTAATGAAAAATGAGAATTAGTTTATTTTATTACCTGCGCAACAACAATGATAAACTTAAGTGTAGGATTTTTATGCGTAAATACAACGTCAAATATCATACGTCTTTATGTGAAGAAAAGTATAAACATACAAGAAAACATACCGAGGAAGCTAGAAAGATTATGGTAGGCAAGCATATAACAAAGTTGATGAAATAAGCAGCAATTGTTTCAAAAATAAGTACGGATGATGAACTGCGTTTAACTGTTTCTTGCGAAACTAGTACTCAAATTGAAGAAAACCATTTAATGATCAGTGTTCTGTAGGACCATTTTACCAAATGGTGACCGACTAGATAGACCTACATAAGTCAGTTCTGTTTTTATTCGCTGTATACCACAAAATTTTCCAATTGTGTAATTACTAAATTATAAAAAAAAAAAAACTACTCCGTTAAGGCTGCTGACAAAACTGTAACGGCTTACGGAAAATTAAAAAAAAATGTTCCTGCACTGTAATTAATGGAGCTGAATCTATGACTGGAACAGTGACAGAATTTCCTCCTGAAATTCTTTCGCTGGATTAATGCAATGAAGATATCTATTGAAATAACTAGAGAAATCGAAGCTTTGACCTGCAAATTTCCCAATTTTTAATTCAATATAACAGCATTTAGAGATCTGCTACACTCAGAAGTCAGATGGTGGTTAAGCGGGCGTCATGTCAGTGCTTGCAGCATTTTTCTACTGCACGAAAAGTTGTTCTTGAAAAACGAAATAAAATGGGTTATGACCAAAGCAGAAAACAAACTAAGATCCTAACTTCCTCGCTGATGAACAACTGCAATTGTTCAAAGTGTTATAACAAGATGTCGTTGAGTTTAAGCAGCGATTAGAGGGTCTCAAAGAATTAGAGAGGAGTTTGTCGCTTTTCACGCAATACTAATGATTGTCATTGAAATAGCAAAGACTGGTTGTCCAGTGGAGCTATGTAGCCTGCTATCTAACCCTTTTTATAAGACACTGACTTTCACAACTGAAACAGGCTTGGTTTTTTTCTCAAGCTTTCCGGTGATCGTTTTCCCAGACTAATCACTTTAGTTTGATGATGATGATTTCTGCGATAAATAATAAATATCTAACTGAAAGTGTTTTTTTTCCGGAAAAAAATTTACGAAATCCAAATACAAGTCATCACTGTCAGATAAGTAAAACACTACGTTTGACAATAAATAATATTATATCTTCATATTGACAGAATTGTAAAAGAGATTCATACAATGAATAAAAAATGTAAGAATAACAGTATTTTTATTTTTCCTTTAGTTGAATACTGATAAAATTTAGTTTCTACGGACTGTCAGTCTATGTCGTAATTAGTATTAGCCCGTAATCGCCTCCAACGTGGGCAAGTGTGACCTACTCCATGAATTTATGTGAAATCGTGACTATAAGTAAAGTAGTGATTTTCTTCTCTGCTTTCTTAGCTATTTTTAAATGCTATATATTCCCATTCTTATTGCTAGGGTCCGGTTAATGTACCTGTTGCTTGCTATGACTATTTTTCACTAAAATGGACATTATTTTTTGTTACGTAATGGATCCTGCAAAATAAATCGTTCCCTCTTGAATTTCAATATTACTCTAATAAGCACGATTGTTTATTTATTACTTACGAATGAAAGAAAGCTCATCACATGCATTATTTGTCTATTTCTGATAAACCGACAAAAGAAGATAAGGAAATCATGTGAGATAATTCGAGTTATATGCCTGGATACTCATATAGCAGAAAGACACATTTTTATTTTATTTGTGTATTTCATATTGAAGTATCATCACATCATCAGCAATAGCAACAAATGCATGGTGCAACAAGTATTTCAAATAAAACAACAATTCTAAAAATACATTAAACCCTACCCTAAACAACAACCTACTCCCTAGTAAAATAACCCTCAAATACATATGTATACCTTGTCTTAAACAACAAAAGTTATAATGAAAGCTATGTTAAATAAAACTAGCAATGGAAAAAATAAAAATAATAGAAAAACTTAGTGAAAACCTCTTGCTCGTCTCATAAGATAAACTACGATAAAAGAATGACAGTGGAATGCTATGCGGAAACTGTAGAACAAAAACTGCTGTCGCGGATGGCGGTATCTATCAGGTTTGGAGAAGGTGATGAGCATGGTTTCAATTCGCGTATTAAGGTGTCCCTAGGATGACTGCGATCGAAACTTCATCGACCTGGCGGAGAATCATTCTCATTTGCTCCCATAAATCCGACGACGCTGTATTGTCAGTGAAATACGAGTGTTCTTTTAAAATGTCGATGTAGATATATGCATATAATACTTAGTTTACAAAGTTATTTATGATCTCTGAAAATCGGTTAAAATTGGGTGTTATTTTGAAACCACCAAAAAATAAGCAGTTGCTTTAAACAGTCTTTAACATATGTATGTTTATTCAAATATCATACTTATTAAAAAAAATGTATTCATCGCTAATAGTCGAGGCAATGACAAAGCAGGCATTCAGTGAATACTACACGCAACCAAAAAAAGTACAGCATTGTCTAAATGCGATATAATGAAAGGCTGCTATTCTATGAAGGTATGCTAGTACTATAAGTAATTAATTCTCTTGGGTTCAGTTTCTTAGAATATGTATTTCAAGTATCCTTTCTTTTAATTTTTCGTTGTTGCTTCTGCAGTCACTTTCCACTGGTTATCTATGAAATACTTCACACTTTCGGTATATACCTGAAACTCCAAACGATTTTCTACGATTATCAAAATGTATACAAAGTTTAAAGGATATCACAACAGCATAACGGTATGAACATAACTGTCCGCAGCTCTGATGCTTTGTATATAGCCTTCGGTATCCTCCAAATACAAAGTGAAATTATAAGCATCTTTTTAAGATGGTGAAATAAATCGTGAATATAGTTCAAAACAAGATTTTTAAGAATATAAGAATTAAATGAACAATTTTGGGTACCTACTATTTTGAGTGTTGTCAAGTTAAAACAATTTATAAAATTAGATATTAATTTATGAATGTGATATTAGCTTTAACATGCAAATATTGAATGTTATTTACATTAGGTGTCATTTGCAATGCGTCAACTCACTTTCTGATTAGTTGAAGCGCTGACACACATTTATATGTATTCGATTTTTTGGACGAAGAAAATGCTAACTAAATCTCTGAACTCAGGCCTAAGTCTATGTTAAAGTGATTCATTTATAATGATTTTTCATCAATAATAATTAAGACTAAAATACCGATAAATGCGTTTTTTTAACTGAATTAAAGAAACCTATACATATTTTTATTGGAAGTAGCGTATTGAAATGAAAGAAAATGCAGTAGGGGAAAGTGGTCGAATTCTGCGCAGTTAACTTCATACATCTATATTACCTTTAATAAAACCGTAACATAGTTGATTTTTTAAAATGTAAAATATTAGGCACTCAATAGTAGCTACAAAAAGCACTTGAACGATTTCATTCCTTAAAAAAAATAAAACTGAAAACTTAGTGTGCGCAGAATTGCCCGACTGGATGGTGTAATTCTGCGCACACTAAGTTTTCAGCTTTAATTTTTTTGATTTTTTTGAAGGAACGGAGTCATTCAAGTATGTACTTGTGGCGCAAAATATACTAAACTGAAATGTAATTGTAATTCTTTACCAACTATAGATATTACTGTTTGCAAATTAAATGTTTATACTTAACTTTACCTTTCACAAGATCCTATGCAACTAGACACGATAATACAATACCAAATCCAGACGAAAGAAACACAATAGACTTTTCTCGCATGTCCTTAGATGGCAGTATCGTACACACGACTAAGTAAGTTATGTGAACATTGAAACACAAATGCGCAGAATGCGATCACTTTCCCCTACGCGATACCACAACCGGAATATCATCCCTTTGTCGGCTCTTTTGGTTTCGCAAAATTTCGTGACCTTGATAACACTGTTCGGGCGAGAAGTCAGGATGAGCTTTCATAGAATTCGATGCCTGACAGGACCTAACCAAAGTGAATTTCGACAATATGATACATCTCTACGTTAAAATGAATTTATATCGCTTCTTTTTACAATGTTTTACTTTCTTTTCCATTTTTTTTTCACATTTTATCGACTTGCACTTGATAATACTATTTAAATTAACAGACGAATATAAACTTGAAGTCAGCTACGTGTGCCTAATGCAAAGATGATATTCTGATTCTGAGATATTATATGGTACCACACTAGGGCGGTAAAATTACTGTTGCATTAGCTGGCAGGTAATGTTGCGTTTGTCGTGACCGTTAAAAAAAGAATTATCGGGAGCTTGTGGAAGTAAACGAGTAAACAGCTTTGCAGTTTTTACAAGAAACTATTATAATTAAAATAAGGGAATACGTTTTATTCATTTCTTTTAATAATTTATATGTGTTGTAATATTATTTTATCAAAAAAAAAAATGCTAACTAATAATGAAGTATTTACACACAAAATGGAAACTAATATATTTTATATAGAATACATAAATAGATAACTTACCATATTTCATCTTTCAGAAAGAAAAACGCGACATGTAGCTTTATCTTTAGATTTATCGGAAGATGTTCCTACTGCACAATAACTTATTGCAGTCTTTGTTTTTCTTTAATTTTTTTTTGTACAAGATAAACCCAACCATTAACCAAATAAAAAAAATCTACATGCAAGCATTGATAAAACAATGTCCTAATGCTTTTAATACTACAATAGTTACAGAGCAGAGGAAAATAAAAATGAATGTATTATATAATAAACAGTCCACTACCAAGAAAGATGTAAAATAACGTAAACAAAAGAAATGTAGTTTAATCATAAAACGTATAAAATTCCGTACTACTAAAGAGTGATTTTACTAAAAAAAAATCCGACAAAAAATAATTAGACCTGGCATTAAATTTATGTTTGTATATTTTCTACTTATGCGGTGAAACAAATTTTAAATAAAATCCATAGTTTGACTCTGTGTGAGTAGTATTTAAAGGAAAAAAAATAACAAGGTCTTGATCCTCACAAAATTAAAGTAAAATATGTAAAGAACAGTCATTAAATAGGCAATAAAACACTTAATTACAACAAACGACACTTTAAAATTATTTAAAAAAGATGTTGCCACTTCGCACTCAGAATATAAAAAAAAAAAAAAAAATTCTGAGTGCGAAGTGGCAACATCTTTTTTAAATAATTTTAAAGTGTCGTTTGTTGTAATTAAGTGTTTTATTGTCTATTTAATGTCTGTTCTTTACATATTTTACTTATTTGTACTTTTTACATTGGACTTTTTAATTTTAATTGTTTTTTAAATCTAAACTATTTTTTAAACTGATTTTGAATTCTAACCTGAGGATGCTCGGTTAGAGCGAAACCGGTCGTGCGATACATTAAAGAATTTTGTGAGGATCAAGACCTTGTTTCTTCTTTTACCTTGAAATAAATTTTGCCTGAAATCGTTAGATTTCTAACCCTACATCATTTTCAAGTGTAAGCAACATTGTACTATCTTTGTTTAAATACTTTTTTAAATAGTTTATCTGTATCTAGACATGCTGCAACGTTACCTATAAGTGCTTTGCTGCGTGTACATTGACCTGCTAATCCATGAACTAATAACAAATGTAAAAAGAAAAGATTTTCTATCCCATTAATTCAATCAACGCTGAATAGTGAAGATGACCAAGTTCACGATTCAGTAAATTATTTGAATAACTTGTGTATGTGGTTGCATATGTTACCTAATTCCCTCAGTGAAAGTACACACTTCATTAGTTTAAGGTTTCCGATGATGATACGTCCGGTATCGTTTAATCTGAGGCAGCATTGGGTCATCCTACTCTATCTCGGTCTTCGGTTGATTATGGGAATTTATGAATTCCCGAAGCAATTGTCCCAAATTAATAAACTTTTGTAGTGAAGAGTGATCGCATATTTTATGTGTCAATCTGTGTGTCTGAAATCATGAATAAGTACAACAATGTTGTAACAAAGTTCCCAAGAAAAATACAACTTTCACAGTCTTCTCCTCTTGTTTATAATTAGTTAGCATCTTCGATTCTCTTGTTCTGTGGTAATACATATTAACCTCTGTTTATTTGTTCCTATTAACAAGTAAGTGCTAAAGGATGTATTTATCATGCGCTAATACGTTGGGAAAACACTAGATTAAAGCAAGTTAACTACAGCCAATAAACAATAAGTACGTATTCAACGTGAATGTAACATTTTATTTATACGGGATAATATATTTAAACTACACTAAAAGACCACTCGCCAGTGCATATTTGAAATACATTATTGCTTTATACTAGTTGTACCTATCAATACATGTTCTATATAATCATAACTTTTGCCTGCTAAGTTTTGTAGGTATCTAGATGAAAAAAAATCACTAGGCCAAAAAACAATACTCGCCAAAGAGTTTCTGGCCGTGTGATACACACTATTTTTGGGCCAACAAACCTTAATTTTGAATTTACAATAGAAAAGAAATTTTGACGCTAGGGAGTTGACAGTACAGGTTGGCATACATGTTATACACTTTAGTATTTTAACGTTTCCGAAAATAAGTCTTTGGCTATAATTTTCTTTCTAGTTTAATATCTATTTATCAGTAATAAGTGCAGTGAGACACCAGTTCACCTAGTAAGGTTGCACAGTAGCGTAATGACAATTTATGACACATCTGTGATGTCGAATATAGTGTGCCAACCCTTAGTGACATTTTGAAGTAAAGCAAAATGAGTGTTTCTGGTTAGAAAGTTTCCGGATTAACAAAATTCCCCAGTTTTAAAAATTTGTGGTTTGCAATAATTTGACCCTTACTTTCTTTCAAAAAATATTTTCACCTTTGTTGCACTTCCAGTTAACCGAAATTCGCCATGAACTCTGTTATTTTAAATACCTTTTTGAATTCACCATGAAATTCTATGACGATTGCGACTAGGCTTTGCTATACCTATCTTCAACTTGTGTCAAGATGTGATTTTTTGATTTTTGATTACGACTTTTCTTAAAATCCTGACATTTACATTGTTGTATGTCATTGATTAATTCTCACAGTGTCTCACTTTAAAATTAACAAGTACTAATATTTTTTGAATTTTAAAAGTTGCAAAACTTATTTTTTTCAAATGGAGCACCTGTGTATTTTTGGGTGTAGAATTAAATTCTACACCGATTTCTTATAACATTCCCTATATCCATCTTCAGTAGGTTTTTTTAATTACTCGTTTTGCGATCTTACGCGATCAAACGGTCCAATAATTACTGTTGGGCCATGACTTTGGCATCACAACAATTTATTATTGCTATAATCTTTATTTGTTAATTTACCATATCATACCATATCAATTTAATCATATAATGAAAAATATTGAAGGACCTTTTTTAATCTGGACGCTAAATATGTAACACTCAAAAGTTATAACAATAATATATATTGACAGCCATAATTTAATTGTAATGTCAAAGTCGCAGCCTACCAGATAAAAATGATTCGGTGATTTGAAAGTGTTAAATAAAAAAAAAAGTTATTTAAAAGAATGCTATTGAAGGTGGATATAGGGAATGTTACAGAAAATCAGTGAAAAAATTAAATCTACATCCAAAAATACAAAAATATACAGGGTGTTCTATTTAAAAAAATAGGTTTTGCAACTTTCAAAATTCTTTGATATATATAATTTTTTAACGCCCTGTATAATGCCACTTTTTTACTACGTTCTGGTAAAACAATATAACTTGTTAATTTTAAAGTGAGAGACTTTGCGAGAATTAATGAATTACATACAACCAACGTAAAAAATCTTAAAAACAGTTGAAGATGGGTATAGGAAAGCCTATCGTCATAGAATTTTATAGTGAATTCAAAAATATAATAATATATAAGATGTTTCGTTTAATATAACAAATATGGCGACTTCCGGTTAACCGACAGTGCAAAAAAAGTGAAAATATTTTAGAAAAACTGTAAGTGTCAAATTGTTGCAAACACCAAATTTTTAAAACTGAGAAGTTTTGTTAAGCCGGAAAACTTCTAACCAACCACTTCCATGGACAACCTTGTATAAATTGTAAGTATTGTACCTAGGTAAATCTAGGTTGCATCTAAGTAATGTTTCTCGTCAGCACTTTTCATTGGCAATCAAAAATCGCGTTCCCCGCGGTGTGTGACGTTCCACGGCTGTTACAGCTCTTGTCGTTAATGTCCAGGTGATTACCATAACGTTTACAAGCCAATCATGTTTGTATTAAGGTACCAGCGTATTGGCCCATTTAGATTTTTCCTTGGTGTCTCATCTGGCTTTCAATAGTTCCAGAATAACACTAAGACTAAATTAGACCCTGGTTATCATGCATGTATGTCCTTTCACGTACTATCAAATAGATCAATGGTTTGCCACTTGTGAGGCACTCGTGGAAACTATGATAGACGACAGCGCATGCTTTGGATAGCTCCTTTCCTTTGTGTGTGTGTGTTTTTTTTATTAAGAAGCCTATATTTGTTTTTTTTTATTAACTGGCTTGTGCCATATGGGTGCTAAGTGAATGAACTATTTCACTAGGGACTAGTTCCGTTGTACAACTGGTCCATTATTATTGCGGATTAGGAGGCATATAATTGCTGCTACTCCCAGTTTTTGATGGTTCAAGGTAGTTGCTCATCCCTAGGTGTCATTTCCCTAAGGTGTTGTTTTGGCCATGCCAATAATAAAAAAATATATACATATATGGGCTGTCTTTCTTTTCTCTTTTAGTTTGACCGCATCCGTTTTTTCTTACGCCAGCTTCAAAAGACTTCCAGAGATCCCATTCGCAATTTCTGCACAAATTTTCGTTCACATTTGTCACAATATAATTCGTCATTTTCAATTATTATAAGCTTAAAGAATCGTACGCAGAGTCTATTGTTTCTCTTTTGACCGCATGGCAGTTCGATCCTAAACACATCATCATATAAGACGTTCTCACAGGGTCGGCCCAAGTGGCGAGTCTTGCATGGCTCCCGCACTGATTTTGACTTCCGCTTATGACGATTTGCAGGTGCGCACCGTTGAGGTAATTTGGTACCACATTCATAAGGTAGCTATTTTGCTAATTTAGCAATAATACGAGGTTGATTCAGTATATAGTGTTAAAGCTCTTCCTTACATGAATTGCGAAGATCATTAGTGATGAAATTAATAAAAAAAAAAAAAAGCATTTAGGATTTAAGAGGAGTAATAATTGTAGGGTAATGAAATAAAGGTAAGCCATTGGATACGCAGTAGAAGTTATAAAAATATGTTAAAAATCAAGGAGCTGTAAAAAACACTTTATGTAAAGCTGAAGTGCAACTAAATTTTGTTAAATATAAGTGGTTAGTTTGAAAAGTAATTAACTAAATCGATCGAGATTTACACAGAAATTACAAAATTAAGAATTTGACACTTCTGATCCTGATTAACATCTAAAAGTTATTGAGAGATTTAACGTACATTAGTGTATTGTTTTTAGTCCAATCGAAAGATTTTTTCAATGGAATATAGGTATTTATTTATCTGCTAGTTTATGTTGCCTATTTACTTGTACAAATGAAATGTAGATAAACGCAAAATATTTTAACACTCGTGTCAATGAAGCACGAGGACAAAGTAACGTGGCAAATATAACAAATACAAGAGGTTTTCAGTCGAATGAAAAGGGGTATCAGCATTAGTTCGAAAAGTTTAAGCTGATTATGACTTTTGTAGACTATATGCCAAGAAATGCATATTTTGTAAAACATTGTAGTAACTGGAATTAGTAAGTGTGGCTTTAATGATTTATTTATTACAGGTGTTAATTAAATATGAGCGTAATCATACGCCTGCAGAATTTGCCATGGTCGGCAAATGCCTTAGATATACGTCAATACTTCCACGGATTAAGCATACCAGAAGGTGGGGTGCACATTGTAGGCGGTGAACTGGGAGATGCTTTTATAGCTTTTAGGTAAGCCAGTAAACCAATGCACAGTTTACTACGATGTTAAAAAAGAAAAGAATATATTTAATACAACGTATACTATATATTCTTTTTAATTAACTATTTCTTTTATTCAACAGTACAGATGAAGACGCTCGTCAAGCATTCAACTTGAACAATGGCAAGATCAAAGGCATACAGATCAAGCTCATGCTCAGCTCTCGCACAGAAATGCAGAAAGTTATCGAAGCTGCCAGAAGTCAATCCTTTGCTGCGTTCATGCAAACTCCAACCACTCAAATAGCTACACCTGTTCCGCCTATTCTACCAGCCGTTATACCGCCTGCTGTACCAGAAGTTAAGACTGGAAAAGAGAACGTTAACAAAGACCAAAAAGTTGAGAAAAAAGATAAACGCCGCTCCAGATCTCGTTCCCGCGAGAGAAAAGATAGATCTCGAGATAGAGATAGACGGGACAGGAGGAGACGAGATCGTAGCCGTTCTAGATCCAGAGAACGTCGTGAACGCAGACGAAGAGACCGAAGTCGCAGTAGAGATAGAACCAGATCGAAGGAACGTGATAGAAGAAGCAAAGATAGAAGATCACCGGATAAGAACGAACTTCAACAACCGAAAGAACAGAAAGTTGTTTGGGAAGCTCCGCAACCAGCTGATCCCATACCAAATTTACAAGCAAATTTACTCGGGACCTATACCAGTTTGTTGGCGAATAATCTAACTACGCAACTTCTCTGCTAGATCCACAAAACGGATTCCAAAACAAATTTGTTCCGAGATGGACTCAGAATACCAATGAAACTCCGAACAATTTTCAGAGGCAACGATTTGTACCCGACGAGAGATTCGCCGATCCAATTCAAAACCAAGGACGTGGTAGACCTGTAATCAATTTAATGACAATCAGAGATCGAGCTTTAATAGTCGTCCACAAGGGCCTAATAACAGAGTTGACGGCAATACGAGATTTAATGATAGACAACCTGGAAAGGATAGTGCGAATAGCTGTGTACAACTTCAACCATATTACGGCGGGTTTGGAGAAGTTCGACGATTTTTTCAGGGTATCTTCATAAATAATACTGGCATCAAATTTGTTAATGATGAATTCGGCAAACGAACTGGCATAGTTTATATTAGATTTGCATATCCCGAAGGTAAAGAAGAAGCTTTACAGCGTAGTGGAAATTTATTAAAAGGCCAAGAAGTTGAAGTTACTCATTTAGACGACCAAGTATTCGAAGAAACTGTGGATCGTTTCCAGCCGCCTAACGATAATTTCTCAGAAGATGATCCAGAATATAGGGGGAAGAATATCACAAAATATTTCAATCGGCACGGTAATCAAACATCGCCTACCCTAAAAAATTTTTCAAGTTTGTTAGTAGAGGATTTGCCTACGTACGCTAAAGAGCAAGACATCCTTAAAATGTTTTCAGACTATTCTCTGACGTCTATAATATTAATGAATAAACCTAGAAAGGTACACGTCGCCTATGTACAGTTTCAGTAATCCTGACGACGCGAAGAAAGCATTGCAGGATATAAATAAGCATGTGGTAGATGGTAAACTGGTAACAGTCAAACCATGTCG
The DNA here is from genome assembly GCA_004143645.1 of Protaetia brevitarsis. Taxonomy (NCBI): domain Eukaryota; kingdom Metazoa; phylum Arthropoda; class Insecta; order Coleoptera; family Scarabaeidae; genus Protaetia; species Protaetia brevitarsis. The sequence continues at coordinate 22,835 of RXPK01002017.1, forward strand.
AGATGAGATCTTTGAAAATATTCAACGCGAACAAAGTGAACTCATTGATAGTTCAATGGAAAAACAAAACAATTTTAAAAACTCAAATGTTCTATTACTAACTAGGTTACCATTGAAAACTACAGACAGCGACATATCGGACTTCTTCTCGGATATTGGTATAACACCCAGCAAAATACATTTGATGAATAGCAGCATGGGTTTTATAGGAGAAGCGTTCTGTGAATTTAATACAATCGAAGAAGCAAGAGCTGGTTTAGAAAAGAACGGCACCCCTTTGGGCACTTCAGTTGTGAATGTGAAATCCGTCGAGCGAACAGAAATGGAAAATACGCTGGGAATGAATATAGTTGAAGACACACCACCCCCTCTGAATATATCTTTAAGACCGAACATCATGCCACTCTTAGGACAGCCGCAGCGGCCCTTCTTTCCACGTAATAATTTCATGCCCGGAGTAAGAGCTCCGAACTTTATGGGACCCCGACCCAGAAGATTTTTACCACCTCCTCAGAATGGCACGGATGAGGCGCTTGGACCTCCAGGTTGTACGGTTCTTATGGAAAACGTACCGTACAAAGCGACGGCGGAAGAGATTCTGCAATTCTTCGAGGGATATGATATACCAGCGGATAACATTCTCAGACGGTATAATCCGAATGGAAAACCATCCGGCGAAAGCAAAGTGATATTTAAGAATTCTGATGACGCATATCAAGCAGTGCATGAAAAACAGGAGCAAAAAATTCGAGATAGGACTGTTTATCTTAGTCTTTGTTAACTGGGGCAATACCATTTGTTGTGTATATAAAGTACAAAATAGTAATTATAATATTTTAGGAGTATTTGTGAAGATAAAATTTCACGGATTTATCGCTGTCTTTCATCATTTCATAATTCTTTATAAGAATTTATAGTTTTATTTTATAGATTTGTAGAGTAATAATAAAAATCAGACAGTAAAACGTATATTTTTGTCACAATTAAGCACGCTCGACGATTTTATTTCATTGTTATTGGAAGTTCGCATTTTAATTTTCCGGAATGTGCGTATTCGTTTTGAATCCTGTTTTGTTACTATATTTTAATCTGAACATTATTGATGATTCGCTACAGATAATTTTCTTACACCTTGTATAATTTTAAAGCACTATCGTGCATGTTAATCTACATAAATATATGTATGTGTACAGCGTAACTGTTTAAGTGTTAGAATAATTAGGACTTTGTATGATAGTTTTCTATAAGAAATAAATTTGCGTTTTAAGTATTTATTTTTATTTTATTTTATTTCATTCTGGGAAATTAACAGGGCGAAGCCCAAGTATTTCCCCTGCCATTATACAATAACATGAAAATAAAACACAAATGAACAGCAGTGACGTTAATAACAAGAGGAGAAATACTAATACTAATTAGCTAAATGTTAATTAAACTTACTCAGAACTATACTAAACAGTAACGACAATACTAATAAAGTAAAGTATTAAATTAAATAACAAAATTATTAGAAAGTTTATGAATGTTTATCTTCAACAGTAATATTGATAATAGTAATAATAGAAATAGCGCTAACCATTGTAATAACAAGAAGAAGAAACAATCCGACAACAAAACAACAAAACTTATAACGACTATAAAGAAAAAGAAGATGAAGAAAGGATCCGGAGCAAACTGAAAATAATTGACTTAAATTTAAGCATGGAATGAGCAAAAATATCAACCCTATTAAATCTAGTATTATATGTATTACATAACCTATAGATGGGAGAGTTTATATCAACACACGTACGTACTGCTGTGTACTGATGGTACAAACATAAATGTAAAACAAAGTGAAAATAAAAATTAAAAATTATGAAAATTTAAATTTACTAGCTCAGCGGACAAAAATAAAAGGGCGCAAAAGAACTCTAATCTCAGGTTTACTAATCTAATCATGAAAAGTAAAATGTGGGCGTAAGTAAATTGACTAACTTTAATTATTAAAATTGCAAAGGTTGAATTCAAAATAAAAGATAAGAAATTTAGAATGACATTTACAATCATTGATTTTTATTTTTATAAAAAAAAGAAAAAAAAAAACATTTGTTACAAATTGCAGTAAAAAAATAAACCATGGACTTAAGGTCCTGGACGAAATAAAAACCTGCAGGAATCTACAATTAAAAAGGACGATGCAAATCCTTTATCAACAAAAGACAGATTTGTTCTAGAAGAAAATCCAAAACGCACAAAAATCCACGTGGTCTTAAAAATTACACCACACTATCATTAATTTAAACGTGGACCAACAATTGTATAAAAATATAAAATTGAAATATAAATACAAGCTCAATGCTTATCTTCACCTAATCCGAGGTGATTAATTACTCAAAACTAAATTGAACACTACGAAACGGAAAATTAAACTCTTAAACTAAAAAAAAACAATTTCTTCTAAAACAAATTACAATAATTACTGATCTTATATCCAACATGTGTACACAACTAAACACAACAGCAATAATTAATGAAAAGAGTTCCTTGAAAGCTGATAAAATTCAAATAAACCGAACTACATATTAAAATAAAAATGAATTTACCAAAAATGGCATCAAAGAAAATAAACAAGATCTATTTACGAAAACTCAACGAACTACCTTTTAAGAGGCCTTACATAGCATACATATAACAAAATAGATGCGTGACTATGCAGCGCATAAAATACAACGAGAATTCTTTTGAATATAACAATGAACAAAATATATATACAATACTGACGAAGGCAATAAGTACAAATGAAATTAATTTAAACAGCTGTACAATAAAATACTTAAGTTCATCAAACAAATCTATTAACAAAATCTTAGTTAAAAATAAAATATTAACTTCTCAGAGAATTTGCCCGACGCATCGACAAAGATTGATCTCTAATAATAACATAACACAGAATTTATTACCCCCGGGGTGCCATACCACAGCAGTACGTTGGATAGACAAGTGAAAAGTGAGCGCATTCTTGCTTGCAATACGAGGAATATTGAATTTAATAAGCGCTACCGATACAGGGCTATCTAGATCACTACATAAAATTTTACATAAAAACAGCATATCGGCCAGTAATCTCTTGTCCGTTAGAGAGATCATATTATAGGCGGATAAACGTTCATAATAGTTTTGGTGTTTTATCAAATTTATAGTCCAAAAATTTAAGGAATCTTTTTTGGACTGATTTAATTCTGTCTCTGTGTCTAGCCATATTATGCTGGACACAGAGACAGAATTAAATCCAGATAACAGATCCATGCATTAGCACACTCATAATCAGTGATCTGAAAAAAATAGATAATACAATCAACACTAGTAAATGGCTTGGCAATGCGGAAAATAAAACCGAGGAGCTTGGAAGCTGGTAGCGTTATTCGGTCAACATATTGTTGAAATGACAGTTTCGCATCAAATAATATGCCTAAATCATTTACTACATCCACCCTCTGGAGAGGGGTATCACACAAATAGTAATTATAAGTAATTTTGAGTTTTCTTTTTGTGAAAGTAATGCTCTTACATTTTTCAACATCTAATAGAAGTTTATTTGTTTTACAATAATCAACAAGAGTTTAGATCACTTTGCAAACGAAGGCAGTCCTCAACCGAATTAATTTAATTAAAAATTTTTAAATCATCTGCATAAAGAATTTAGAATTTTTGAAAACATGAGCGATATCGTTAATAAACAAAATAAATAGAACAGCGCCAAGGTGCGATTCCTGCGGAATACCGGAAGTGAGTTTAATGTAGTTAGATATATGGCCATTAAGTGCAACAACCTGGGATCTATTACGTATGTAAGAGGTAATCCACCTAAGCAAGTCGACATAGAATCCGCAGCTTTGGAGTTTATTTATTAAGATATTATGGTTAACCTTACCAAAAGCTTTGCAAGTATGTACTAGTGCATCATTCGTCGCCCGATAAATAAACTAAAATAAGCAGCTAACGCCATTTTATAAAATATACATACATCATAAAATATTCACATTCCATTTTTTTTCTGGTAATTAAATATTCAATTTTATTATTTGATTCTTTTACTTTGCAGCGCATTTATACATTGTGTTATAATTAGAGTTGGGCAATTGTCCGGGGAGCAGATACGTATTGCGACGCGGGCCTCAAATAATGCAATATAAATAAAGCAAATCAACGGTATTGTTGTAATTTAGTATGTATTTATAAAACATAAGTTATATTAATAGAGTTGTGCAAATTTTCCTTGGGACACAATCGAACAAACGGGCCACTTTGCGATGCATTCGCATTTTATATCACTATATTTAGATAAAACATTTTTTTTTACATTTTATAAGAAAAACAGGCACTTATGTTACTGACCTGCAACTCTACGGTTCATCTGCATTATTGGAGTACATGAGTTGGAGCGCACGTTCTGAATACGTACCTACCGCGCCGGAAAATTTGCCCAACTCTAGTTATAATGTTGTCACATTTTTATTCAAACTAAAACTGAAAACAATGCTTGAAAATATAACTATTTCCACGGTATAAATAATACGGTATGCTCGTTTTGAATTTCAAATTCGTCAAAGCTGAGGTCAGATGAGGTCATTAAGGAGCGTATCGAAAACAATAAAATACATGTGTGGTAAATAGCAAAATGTTAAAATCCAAATTATCCACAATTACTAATTAATATAATTCAAATGCAGCTTTGCTTTAAAAAGGCCCGTTTTAAGTTGAAATGTACTTTATCTATCTTATCGCCATCTAGTAGCGCTCGTGTTTATTCCTACGATTGTAGCGACTTTCGTGTGTGTTTACAAAGTGTTTTCGTGGTTTTTCTTGAAAATTGAATCGTGAAAACACCTTAACGCTTTTAAAATATGTTCCGTAACCCCGTCTCGATTTTCTAAACTTACTTTTCGCATTAACAAAACCCTTACGGTCGAAATCGATTTTAATATAATAATAATTATATATGTGCTGCCATTTATGCTCCTATCTAATTTCGTAATTTCGATATGCGCGTAAGCATACCGTATTATTTGTACCATGACTATTTCTACGTTACCCTTCTTTGGCATATGTCTACTTATTCATATAGGGACGCAATGATAATATTATCGCTTCTATTAAACGACTGCATATACAGTCGCGGCCAAAAAAATAGGCGCTGTAGCAAAACATGTTTCATTCAACGAATAGTTTTTCTTGAAAGGACAATTCTGGGAAATTGTTGATTGCTGGTTTTTATTATAACTTCAAATGAAACTTTCTAAGAAACCTATGGTCGGTTAGGGGTTTATACGTGATTATTATCTATCACAAGTCGTTCACAGTCCGTGCAAGTATAACGTCTGCAGCAAGGAGCCAAACTGATAGTTTTACATAGTGTTTTGCATAGTAGTAGATGTTATACTGTGTTATCAAAATATGCCAAAGAAGCCGCAGTTGTTAGAAGCTGTACGTGGACAAATAGGAGGATAGTGTGTATCGCGAAAAGAGTCCGCTGTTCACGATGTGTCCTGTAAAATATAATTAAATGGTATAAAGCAACTAGTTCATATTCGAATTTATCTAGACCAAGGCGAAAACTTAAAATAACCGCTCGTGTAGGCCGAATAATTGAACGAATTGCTTTGCAAGATAGACGAAAATCGGCAAAAGAAGTTTCTACGGAACTGGGGCAGAGTCATAACGTCAACATTTTGGCACGTACAGTTAGAAGCAGTGGCGGCTCGTGAGTTATAAAAGAGGGTGGGCACAAAATAAGAACTTGTCTATTTTTTATACAAGAAATCCATTCTCCTATTTTCCGTGCTGGAAAAGACGTCTATGACTTTGTAAAAATGCGTTCAGACGATCTTCTGACATTGTGCTTCTCAGAAAAGTTTTAATGCGTTTGAGGGTGGAAAAACATCGTTCACATTCTGTTGTCGACATAGGGGTTGCACAGATAATATCCAACGGTTTATAGGTTTCCGTCAAAACTTTTTTTTTTAAGTTGCTGTGTGTTATGAACACTAAAAGTGGCAAAACACCACCTACACCTACGTCACACATGTCATTGCGCTCACAATTTACTGACAGTTCATTTTTCAATTTTACGCTGTCCAAAATAGGATTTTACAGTTTTTTTATACAATTAACCGACGCAAAATATGACGATTTTTTTCCACATCTTCGTTGTACTTAATTTTATGTCACAAATAAGCACTGTCTAACTATTCACGTATGTCCACTTTGCCTAAAACATTAAAATCTGCGCATGCATTCATGTGAGAAACGGAATTTTCGTGTTTCTTTGCCCTCTCTGCGATATGCTTTAAACCATTTAACCCTTGTTTATTCCACGCACTGACCTCTTTCTTAAAAATTAAGCAGATAAAACAAAATAGTTTATTTGTTAGTGAACACCCGCACATCCACTCATATATATATTTTTACTGAATACTCTATTGTAAGTTCGACTTTTACTTGTGGAAGTGTAATTTGTTTGAAGAACAGGAATAGGCCTTCCTTTCTTCTTAATTAAAAGTTTTTCCTCAAATGAGAGCGGGTTTTTTTTTTAAGATTTTGCACTCAATTAACTTCCATCATTAATAATAAACGTCACTTCAAGGCTTTGGAATCACACATGCGCGGTACGCGTTGAAAACGATGCGGTCGCAATGGATGCAAGACGTTAACTGGAGACACGAAATTGCATGCCCTAAAGCGACCGTATAAGCGCATATGGCGAAGATAAACGGAGCCGTCCGATTCATACTTCAAATAGGTACATCGGAAATAGTGCCCCGGAACATAGTTTTGACCGTTCGCATATGCGCTAGCGTCTGTGGTGCGGAGGAAACTTTGATATGTACCATCGTTTTAAAAAAAATACGTAAAAATAATAAAACAAATAATACACTGAATTACATGTGAATTTCTTTTTGTGTTTATCTCGGTGGTTAGGTGGGCACCTGCCCTTGTGCCCTTTAGTACCAGCCGCCACTGGTTAGAAGACGACTAGCGTCAGTCAATTTACATAATCGGAAGTCACGGTACAAATCGTTGTTAACTCAGCGGCATAAAACGCAGCGTCTTGTGTGGTCCAGGAAATATATAAGTTGGAGTGTCGAGGAATGGTCGGAAGTAGTTTGGTCCGATGAATCAAATATAGAAGCAAGTTTATATAACTTTTAATCCATCTAATAAATAAAAAGCATGCTAATATTTATTTGTTTCTTACACGAGAAAATTAATTTGAAACGCATTGCTTTCATTGGATTTTACAGATGCACAGCCATTCTGGTAGGTAGGTTCGGTGGGTGTTCTGGAGGATAGGGGAAGCGTACATACCCGAATGAATTACTTCTATGGTTAAATATTGCGGAGGCAGCGCAATGATTTGGACTTAGTGTTCGCTATATTAACATATTGGAGGAGGTGTTGCATCCATTTATTATTACATTATTTGGAGATAGTGGAAAAAAAAATTGCTTTCAACAAGATAACGCTCCTTGCCATAAAGCACGCCTCGTTACCAAGTGATTTATCGACAACGGTGTTAGCTGCATTGGTTGGCCACCTCAGTCACCAGACCTTTCGCCTACAGAAAACCTGTGGCATATTTTAAGAAAAGCCAGACGTATACAACAAAGCTAGGCGTCATTGAAAGCGGCGATTTATCGTATATGGGCTACGATTCCACTAGGCACATGTTTGAATGTTGTCATGACATGTTGTCCACTATGCGTAAGGGGATCAAGGCAGTCATTCTCGCCAAAGGAGGCACCATTAAATATTTTTTTTTATTAATAAAATAAGTTTAATTTAGTTTGTGTTGCGTCATTTTGTGACAACTCAAAAAATATTTCTCTGCCTTCTCTTCTTCGAGATCAGTCACAAAGCAATTTTTTGGCACGTAGTTTACATATGCTTATGGTTTTTTCTTTACAATAACCCTGTAAACTGCGAAGAACTAAAAATCAACATTTCAGGAGTAGATTTAACCTCGGAGACGTGGCTTTTGGCATGAGAAGCAACTATTTGCAACACTTTTACAAATGTACTAACTTTTATTCAAATCAGTGATACAAAATCTGATTGGAGTTCCTTGTGAAAGCGAATTCATGAGGTATAAGTAGAATTTTAGAGATGAGAATATGTAACAATTAAGTAACAACTGATACATTTATAATTGTATTGTAAGGTAATGTTAACATACTGTTCTATTGATAATTTTCTGATAAAAGCACCTACTTTATAGATTAAAGTAACAAGAGCTTTTTATTTGTCTGGATATCGTCGAAGTAATAAAAATTAGTTAAAGTATCTACAATTTTAGAGAGTTGGGCTTAATTGCTTTGAATTTGTGTGAAACAAAACATCAATAACTCATAAAATGAACTTTATGCCTTGGTGCGCAGTTTGTAATAAAACTCCATCATAATGGTTTTTAATATTCCTGAAATGGAACCTTTGATGACTTTCATTACTTTTTATTTTTAAATGGTGTGTGGATTTGATGAAGTAATTTCAAGGCAAAAGAACTATAAAAGCGCAGATGAATGTAAAGTATTTTGAAAATGCATCTGAATTAAATTCACGGCTTTATTTGCTATATTAGCACAATGGATTATTTTTAACAGATAGACTGAGACTATGTTAAACAACAGGGACGTGTATTATGCATACAACCAATTTATAATTACCTGGAAATTATCTTATATTTAATTATTGCTCGTAGTTATTTTCAAAAGAATTCAGTTTGAAGTGTATATGAACTGTATGATACTATAATTTTCTTATTCAACTGCTTACATTATATTGTCACAACTAGGATTTCAGGAGTGGAGTAGCGCTAGGATATATAATTAGTGATAATTTAGTAGAAGGCTCTCTTTTTTAGATTAGATATGTAGAAACGGGAAGTTTTTATGTAGTTGTGAAAAGTTATAGAGCGCCAAAGTGTTGGTTTACGCAACTGCTACAGCTAGCATCAAATTCAAATCTTCTATTTAAGTACCGATGGAATAAAAATTTGTAAATAATATAGAATAACTACATATTCATTGCAGAGATTCGACGTTCATCATTTTTATAAGAACGAAACAGAAAACGTTCCGATTATAAATATGAAAATATACTTCTCTTTGCAATTAATACAGTTGTTCTGGCTTATTTACAAATAATATTATGTACCTAATAAATACATGTACCTACACAGGTATAAAAAGTTTTACAACATTTCATATTCTTTATTGTAAAACAGTAATTAGTAATCAAATAAGAAGAAAATGATGAAAACAGCAGTCTATTAGCGAACTTTGGTGGTTAAGGGTAAAGTAAAATGTTTAGTAACAATTCTGTACTAACGTTATAACATGTAGGTAATGTCATCTAAACTGACATTTTTTTTTTTAAATAAGTCGTCTTACCCAATCGTAGAACCAGAACTGGTATAACTAAAAACGATTATGCATATTATGCATGTGGAACTGTAATGGCACTCACTACTTATCTCAGAATCTGTACAAGGTACAACTATATTCCAGGTCCCGGTTCTTCATTTGGCAAAATTGTTGTGGTGCACTACTATAAAGTCTGTAAAAAAAGAATTGGTTTTGTAAACGCAAGTTTACGTAAAAACTATTAGATACTATCACTATAATTTTTTTCTGAAACGCTAATCATGCTTTTCTTTTAACTTAGGGATTATTAATGCTTCGAAATTGCATGAAGAATAAATACGAAAATTATTGTTAAAAATAAAAAATTAATACAACCACATTTACCTTAAACTATTCAAGAAAATATAGTACTTAGATTGGATGGTAATGATACGCAACAATAACGCATGCTAAATATAGAATGGTAGAACTATTTGACACAAATTAAACAACTATTTTTTTATTTCTCACTAGATAGATAAACACTAAGTAAATTTTGTAAACACGCACATCCTGAATGAATGCGTAGCGTTTCCCAAATCAGACTACCTTGGTACATTTCGTATCGTTGCTTCAGCCAACACAAGAGCGGCGCGCTTCGGGAATATTCGGGTGTTCGCATTTAGAATAGCGCATACGGTATACCTTTCATCGATGTAACATCAAAAAAGCAGGCTGGTTAAAAACTTTCAAAACCTGCGCTCATTGCTAAGCAATGAGCTAGTTCTTGACTTTTTTACTTGATCTCTTCCATTAATACCCCTTACGAGGTCAAAGATAAAAAAAGGCTTTGGGATTGAGATCAAATTAGACCACATGATTTCGACATATCTATTTATTAGAAAATTTGTGGTGGAAATTATAGATCGAATAAGCTGGAATTAATCTAGCTACAGAGACTGATTCGGGGAAATGATATGATTTGCGGACGGATCAAAACTCAGAATGGGGCTGGAGTTGGAACCTACAATAAGGTGAGAATCACAGTGATCACCTTTCCTCTAGGAAAATATGCCACGGTCTTTTAGGCAGAGGCATAGGCAATATTGCATTGTACAACTGAAATCAATCAGAGGGCTTATTAAAACAAGCAGATCTATATTGCACATACAACCAGGCGATACGGAGAGCATTGGTGAACCTCAAAATGCAGTCAAGACTGGTTTTGGATTCTATTCGAGAACTGAATAGTCTGACAGACCGCAATAAAGTCACTTTGCAGTGGTTGCCCGGACATTCGGCAATCGAAGGAGACGAAAAAGTCGATAAGTTAGCATAGAAAGGATCATTAGTTTCATATATAGGTCCCGAAAGTTTTCTAGTAGCATTCAAAAACACAGCACGAGATCAGGTAAGAAGAAAAGTACATAAGGTAACACTAAGGTAAACAACTAGGCAAATTCACCACCTTTATTAATGTACCATCAAAGAAGAAGGCTGAAGAACCACTGTAGCTTAGTAGAAATCATCTTCGCACAGTATCAGTCCACTGTGCACTGAAACGACACCTACATGAAATTGGAATCAACACTGGAGACAGCAACTGCAGGCTGTGTAATGACAGGACAGAGAATGCTTAACACATTCTGTGTGAATGTGAGACTGTAGACGTAAAAAGACAGACAATTTTTGGGAAGGCAGAAATAAACCCAAAAAATTACATCGATCAACTAGTCAGAGACTTGTACGGATTAGTGCAGGGTACGAGAGAGACTGTAATGGAATGGAAAACCAAATACGAAATAGCCTGCAGTGTTTACGGAGGCCTGCTCTCACAAAGAAAGGTAAAAAAGATTATCTATATATGAATATTTAGTTTGTCTAACCAGGCGAGTGCTTATCCCTGTAGTTAACCCTCCTTGTTTTCCTTCCACTCCCATGTGGCTAGGCACGTGTGATTTTGGTGGAGGCGCCGGGCGGTCATCCTACTAAAAGTCGCAAGCCATGCGAGAGTTCTACTATCTGAGCTGTGCCACCCTAATCGCAATTCTTTTATGAACCATCCGTCTATCAATTGGGCGACCGCCTCCTCCTTACTATTTGTTACTTGCCTCCGCTTCCGCCTAAGCCTTAAGATAGTATATTGCGACTACAATAAATATTTTACCTTTGCTAGATTTAGGAAATGGACCTAATAGGTCGATTTGAAGTAGCGAGCTAACTTATATCAGGTTAAGAACAACGCCCGATTTAACATTTGTGGGTCCCTTTCGTGTCTGACAACCTTGACAGCCTCGAACATATTTCTTAACGTACTTATTTATGTCTTTCAAAAACAGCGTTCTTCTATTTTATTTAACGTTCTAGCAAAGCCTAGATTACTGCTTATGTATTCATTATGATGGGAGTATAAGATTTCTAACTTACATTCCTCAGGGATAACTAACAGTTTCATGCTGCCCGGCACGCTTGAATTTCTTCTGTAAAATATGCCATCAATAATTTCGAAGTCCTTGGCGTTGCGTTGAAGCACAGTTCCACCCAATTCGGGGTTCTTAATTGTTTGCATCAATTCTTGAAGTCTCGGCTCCTTCTTTTGCATTTTAAAGATTTCTAGGTAGCGATGCCTGTCCCAAACCAGGATGAGGAACCAAAAGAAGCCAGACCACAAAGACAGGGGAAAAGATAAATCCAAGATGGGAAACGTAAGCCACTAAGGGTTATAAGGAGAGTATTGAGAGTTAAAAAAGCCTCGAAGGAACTTAGTGAAAGTTTCAGCGAGGGAGCGTAAGTATTACAGATGATGGTAATAAACAAGTGTCATCTGGACGAAACAGAATCAAGAGCGAATGGATGTGTTTCAAAAACGACTCGTAATTGCGATGTACGACTTCTCCGAGTGAAAGCATCAATTTCGTGCAATTCACAAAGTAAATCTTCACTGCAAGAATATTATAAAAGAGTTACCACAACCAAAACGAAAGAAGTTAGTTGAAGGCAAAGGCATTCATAAAGAATCTTTGAAAGGGCACGGATTTAATTACGATTGAATCCAAGGTCCTTACAAAGAGGCCAAAGATGCTAGCCCTAAATCCAGGTCATCAGAAACCAGTAATGGTAAGATAAGGAGCCTGGGGTATCGGATGTAAACTGCTTTATAGTAGAACCTCCGAAGTACCCAGAAATATTTAAAAATATTGGCGTTAACCAACTTTGCTCGCAGACAAAATAGGCCGTGATACAAGGATATGTCGAAGGATTAAATTATCGGATCGGCTATTTAATTTGATGGCCATGACTTACCACGAACTAAAGACTGATTATGGGGCTTAGGTTTATAACAGAAGTATACTTCAGTTTAAAGAGCACGGAAATGAGGGTGTTTATATAAAAAGCCAAGTGGCTGCAGTGATTTCGCAGACTCTATGTCAGACGGCTTCCATCAAGCAAAAAAAAAGCACACACGGAATGATTATATTCCATAAGCTTCATGGACCAACGCAAGAGCCTGCTACTTGGCTTTTTATTGCGTTAATAATGTTGTATATTTTATGTTTATACTCTATGCAGCTGAAAGTTTAAATGGAGGATTTTTTGTTGCATGTGTATGTTCGTTATTTCGAGTGAATATTTTATTTTGATTTTTCGATATTTATAAAACCTCATATAATATATCAATTAAGATTTTATGTATGTATTTGCAGCGTCCGGAAAAACCTCCTGTTTCTTCTTAAATTTTATAATAATAAACTAAAAAGTGTTTAATATCTATACCAATACAGTCAATTCTTAGAATCAGAAGTACCTCCAACCGTTAAAAAAAATATTGATAATTACTAATGAGTATCCCTCAGTTGTAAGTATACAATTAAAAAAGTACTTATTTTCACACGACACTGTTGATATGTGAAATATTAAAACAATATCATATAGAAAATATTTAATCGTTATATTGGTTTCATATTTTTGTATTACTTGGAAAGGATTTTAAGAAAATTAGGAACTAAATAAAAATATTAAAGTACTATTTTAATTACAGAATATAGGTATTTAGATAGATAAGTGTTTCTAACCTACAGAATTTAATGCGAATGTTTACTTCTTCTAAGAAGAGAATCAAGTTTCTTATATTAAATATGAATGCTAAATCTAATAAATTTGAATATAAATATAAAATAATTTTCGGGAGAGAACAAATTTCTTATATAGATGCAGCTATTTTTCTATGTGTTATTAATTTACACTACATATTAAATAGATAAATCTCTTATTTTAATTTTAATTTGGTTTTCTCATTGAACAGCTTTAATTGAGTTACCATATATAGACTTCATGTATCTCATTCCCACAAATTGATTAGATACGCTTAAAGGTGCTAGTCATCCGCGCTTGCAATAGTTCCTTACAGTCACGTAATAGGTGTTAATTATTGCATATCCGTGAGCACAAAGTCGTGTACAGTAAAGTTAAATATTAAATGAGCGATGAAATTTCATTATAAACTCACAATGTATTGTACAAACGTATTTCCAATGTATGTATGTTGCGAGTGGTATTATCAATAGCGGCTTTAAAAAATCAACGCACTTCATTTACACAAGAGGAGCATGAAATAAATAGTCGAATAAACCTGTGATAATAATTTGCAAATTAGGCCCATATATTCTGCAAAGTTTTTATGAACTGCTTCTCTTGACAGAAAGCTGAAATAATGAACAAGGTCTCTAACTAAGTGACATGTGCATTCCTGAAAATAATGAGAAGTTACAGTATTTCAGTTAAATAAGTGAGCATGTAAAAAAGATTTTTCTTTATATAAGAAATGGGGAGAATTTAAGTAAAGACTAATCTTATTAGTATTTGAAACTCACCCATTAAAACCGGAAGAATAATTGAGTTTTAGGTACTTATTCTTTTTTATGAAGTTCTACATGAAATCTGATAAAGCTTGGATGGTGGTGCTCTTAAAAGCAACGTAACAGGTCGTACGGTGTTTGAGGGGCACTTCAATTATCTTGATTTAACTTTATACTCTTATTGTATTATTTAAAACGTTTCAAAATTTCTTTTTTTTTAATGCAAAATCTGTGATGCACCGTAGGTTAATATATCAAATCGATCAAAAGAAATTTGCAAAAAAAATAATCTGTCCTATACAATAACACTAACAAGGGAACACCGGCGAGTGTCCCCCTCCGATTTCGATGAAACTTAACAGATCGAAAGAGTACCTTAAAATAAGAGACACGTATTTTTTCTTATCGGCGTATCCGCACGATTTTGGGGTACAGCCCCCTCCAAAGTTTGGACGATTTTTCAATTTTTGCAAATATTTCCTAAATTATAACATATTAAATTTTCTTCTCAACATAATTTGCAGCATATTGCATGGCCCTAAGGGTGGCGTCGTCCGTATTCGCAAAAAGTTAATAACGGGGACGGGGTACCCCGTACCCCCCATTTTTTTAAATTTTTTTCTTTTTCTTATTCATCAAAAGAAGGCCGATTTTACATAGAATACGATGATGTATAACAAGTTTAGGAAATTAATAATTGTAAAAATAGAAAAATAATAATAAAGCTTCAAAATTAATAAACTTGTCGATTGATATAAATCAAATGAACTATAACAGAAATAAGTTTTTATTCTTAACATAATTTCCAGCATAATACATGGTCTCAAGGTAGATATCTTCATCAAAAGCTAATAACGGGGGACGGGGTACCCCATACCCCCGCATTTTTTTAATAATAAGTTTATTCATTATTCATCGAAAAAAGATCGCTTTTACATAGAAAACGGTGATGTATAATAAATTTAGAAAATTAATAATAGTAATAATAACTCAAAATAAATATATGTACGTGTCTATTGTGATGAATTTGATATGCACTTATCTACGCATACGTGAGTTTAATTAATTATTCAGTCACTTCAGATATAATTGGTAATTTGCATTATAAATTTAACGCGATAAGGGATCTGGTGATTAATCATATTATTATATAGATAAAAATAAATCCCCGAATGCATAGTAATTAACCACGAACGTTTAAGTGGTCACGTCTGCATTTAGGAAAACAGGTATATAAGACGAGTATTCCAAATGAGAACATTAGAAGTCGTTTTTCGTGCAGTATAGGTCAGTACCTATAGTTTCGCACAATGGCGGTCGTAAATATTGCAACATTTCAAGTTACTAATATCGCAACAATTCCTTTGACACCGCAAGAAAGTGAGTTGCATGATGCCCTGAAAAATATAATTGTATCTGCTCAACATGACGCCATGTTCTCCTTTCAAGATGTAACGGGATTAGAGTGTAAAGAATTAGCAGAACCACACGCAGCGCAATTTGTGGAAGAAACAGCAGAAGACGAAGAAGACAATTATAAAGATATTGCATGTGTTCCTGAAGAAGGGGGTAGCGTTATAGACCTAGATTACAAAACTAGAGCTGTCGACTACTGGAAAAGTGGTAAATCCAAGCCAGGTACTTTGGCAGGTATCATCCAAAAATTCAAAAAAGTAAAATTGCTACGACAGTTGCGCAGATGGGAAGAAAGTGTTAATAGAGGCGGCACCCACACGGATAAATCACGGTTTATTACTGAATACGTTCTTACAAAATTCGAAAATAGCATTTTGGATGGAATATGTATATTAATCTTGTTCGCTATTGCAATACATATATACCAATAATCGCATTACAATATGTCATGTATTTAAACATTTATAAGCATTATAATGTTTTTCTAATTCTGTTCTATTGTTTCCGAAATGTTATAATCGTTACAAACACATTAGTTATATTTATCCTCCATTGAATACTTACATTGTACACCTACATTGCACGAAAAAACTTGAAATAAATTAAAAAATATGTAATGTATTATTTAATCCTTCCTCCTGTGTAGCAAATTTGTTCATATATATGAACAAATTTGCTAAACGCACTAAAGGATTATGGTATTCTAAGAATGAATAACACTTTATTAAGGAAATATATAAAACGCAGTTACTAACTGCAGTTGATAAAACGATTTATATTGCTACCACCGATAAAAGTTTCGTATAGTATATAGTATAAGTTAGTAGCCATAGAAAGGTTTGACCATAGCTTGTTGAGTAGATACAATTCTAAATTAAGAAATATTTAAGTAAGGAGAGCACCGGACTAACGATAACAAATAATTGTTGTTAATGTACTATATTATTATTATTACAATTATTTTTATTATTAATCCTCCAAATTTATTACCATTGTTTTCCATGTAAAAGCGATCTTTTTTTGATGAATAATGAATAAACTTATTATTAAAAAAAACGGGGGTATGGGGTACCCCGTCCCCCGTTATTAGCTTTTTATGAAGATATCTACCTTGAGACCATGTATTAGGCTGGAAACTATGTTAAGAATAAAAACTTATTTCTGTTATAGCTCATTTGATTTATATCAATAGACAAGTTTATTAATTTTGAAGCGTTATTATTATTTTTCTATTTTTACAATTATTAATTTTCTAAACTTGTTATACATCTGGATTCTGGATTGTTGGGGGGGTACGGGGTACCCCGTCCCTCGTTCTTAACTTTTTGCGAATACGGACGACGCCACCCTTAGAGCCATGCAATATGCTGCAAATGTTAAGAAGAAAATTTAATATCTGTTATAATTTAGGAAATATTTGCAAAAAATGAAAAATCGTCCAAACTTTGGAGGGGGCTGTACCCCAAAAACGTGCGGATACGCCGATAAAAAAAAAATACGTGTCTCCTATTTTAAGGCACGCTTTCGATCTGTTAAGTTTCATCGAAATCGGAGGGGGACACCCGCCGGTGTTCCCTTGTGAGTGTCATCAAAAAAAAATTAAATTGCCAGCTGTCATTTTCCATATAAATTTCATTACATAAGATTCTTACTCTCACTATCAGACGGCGTTAGGGCTTGGCATTTATGATTAATGGGTTCAATATTAAACAAATAATTACTATATTCTTGACAAATGATCTGATTGGGCAGATACAATACAAGCATTGGGCGTTTTAACGGCTGTGAATTTTAACTGGCTTCACATGAATTGAAACTTTAGTTTGTCGACCTTTTGAATTCTTAGTGTTTTGGTTACAATTAACCTAAAATTTTGGAAAGCCATACTGTCATATAACTTAAGATATATATGTTCATGCATTATTGCGTAATAGCCATGCCTAGCTAATACTTAATCATTAATGCATATGTTTTTTATTTTTTTTTTACTAATTTTACTAAAAATAATAACATAAATAACAACAATAATTCAAGTATTAATATAAATGAATGCGAGAATAGATGATGCTAGAGTGTACTGAATGAAAAGCCCACGTTACTTGTTTAAAACTAGGGGCTTTGACATATACCAGGCAGTTTTATAAAATGTATTAACATTTCTACCAGGATGCCAAACGCTAACACCGATCATGGGAGCAACCATATAAGTATAAGCATATTGGGTATAGAGGACAATGCCAAGATTGCAAATATAAATAATATATCAGTGTGGGGCGGCAACATAGGAGAGGTGAATAAAGTTCTACAGCGATTAGATACGCTCGTGTTTATTCCCGTCATGAGTGGGGGTTAGTGTTGGCTAGCGATTTCCCCCACTGAGAAAAAGGTTTTAATAGAATTTTTATAATTAAGAAATGTGTATTAACAACAAATAAAATTAATATTTGGAATGACAGTATTACATTTTTGGAATAACAATATTTTTATATTAAAAGTTTTAACAATTTTTTTCATTTATGGTACGCAGCCGTAGTATTAAAGTCTAGAAAGTAAATATTACTGAATGGTACCAGGTGCATAGTAAGGTTGCTATTGGTGCGTTTTTTGCGTGCTGTTTACTTCATTTGGAGTAAACTGCACAAGGGCAAGGGGAGTTAGTTCTTGGCCAGAATTGATTTGGTTAGCGTATTTAGTTAGGTCTTATTACATATATGTTCCATATTTATTGTAAGAATTCGAAATTCCATCCTGTATAATACAAAGTATTTAAATTAATTTTATTAATACGTTGATGATAGGTACCGTGGCATTTGCTGAAGCAGCGTCTACTTCACAGGAGATAACACTCTATTTTGTTAAAAGTCTCGCGTAATTAAGATAATACGGTATTACTTTAATTTTTATCTGCTTTTTTGTTTATTGTATGTTATAAATGCTGACCAGCGAATCCCACATTACTCTAACGTGAAAAAAATAACGCCTTCGATCATTCTTGCGCCCTCCTGTAAAGAGAAGCGGAACTAGTAATCGGTACGGAATGACGTCACAACCAAATTTTATAAAAATTCTTTACATTGCTGTTTTAATTCAATTAATTCGCGGACCGCTTCAGCTTCAGGAAAAAGCAAGCGTTTCCCTTCGTTCCGGGCGTTTCCATATCTTAAAATCAAAAATTAAAACTTCTCTTCTTAAATTTTGAAATTAAAATAAGCTTAAACAAACGAGAACAGGAAGCAAAAGCTTTCTTCGAGAGGTGTTTTGTTTTTGTGCTCTAACCGTTCCAAAAATTCCCCTTTTCTTTCTTTAAATTTTTGTGAGTGTTGTGTAAGTTTTATGCCTTATAATTTGGATTACGGGAAGAATTAATTGCCCCACATCGGTAGGTAAGATGTTCAAAATTTCTGCAGAATTAATAAAGTGTTTGATCGGAAGCACCTATATTTTGCTTCAATTAGTACATTACTTTTATTACAAGTTTCGTTTAGGGGTATATTTTTACATATATCTACTGATATTTATATATTTTCTTCTAAGTAAGTAAAATTTTGTTCTAGTCTTGTCAATTCAGAAGGCTTGTAATATCAATTATCAACTCTTTATTGGTTGCAATAATTTTTATTGTAGTATGAAAAAATTTATTTTGGGCATTCTTATGATTTTTTATAAACCTCTTAGTTTATGTTAATAAAACAAAGAATTAGTGTCATGAAATATCTAATGTTTATAATAGGTTTATTATACATTCGCTTTCAATGTGCCATGTGAACATTAGAATGTTACCGTGCAGATACAATCCTCCAATTTGCATTTTATGACCCGCAAGTACATTTTGAAATACTGCACCAAAAATTAACTGCAAAGTGCAATATAATAAAATATATTGTTGGACGATACATATATATTATAATATTATTTAAGTAGGCATGTTGAATTAGTGAAGATAATGTTCCTATTTTCTTTTGATAAATGTTCTAATTATGAATTGTAATTACATGTTATGTAATTCACCTAGAATGTTAATGTGACATTTATGTAACGCAGTGATTCTCCAACTGATGCTCTGCGAATTAATTTTATATACCTATATATTTTTCCTAATTTGATTATTCTGTATGTACCTAAGTGAATTTAGTTGAACGTTATTTCAATCTCAAAATGAAAAGGAGCAACCTCAATCATCCACAGGAACCGCTACTTCATCAAAGGATTCATTACCCTCTGGTAACGAGCTGTTAATGACATCTCCCTCACCATAAAAAAAACGTAAGTTTGTACATATGTATGTACACAAAACCGTGAATTTAACTGTGTTTTTTTTTTAATTCTAGCAATAAGTGAAGTAACAACGGTTTTTGTTAAAGCATTATCAACGATTTGTATCATTGTTCGCCAACACGATTTGCAATAGGTGCATCCAGTTCTGCTATCAACACCGAATAGCCGAAATAAATGTGTGACTCCACGATATGTGCACTTTTAAGCGTGAGATGAAAATGTGGATATATTCTAATTGAAAAATCTACACATCACATATTTCAGCTTTTCACATAAAACCAGTATTCCCATAATTGCGAGGCTACCGTATTATTTTTTTCTTATAACAATCATAGGGAAATTATTTAATTAGAGCAGGAACATTTCAATTGTGGAATCCACTTAGAATAGGCAACCTCGTGAAGTACCTTTAGGTGGAGGGCGGGATTAGGATGATTTGTAATTATTTAGCTTTTCTTAAACAACGTGTGTTTTAGACAGAAGTATATGCCATCATGTAATGCGCCAAAAAATAAATCGGTTCACAATAGACGAATTCATATAACCCACAGATAAACACGAAGAACTACCATAATGAACGGTAATGTAACTGGCTTACAGCAATGAAAGAAGGTGAGGCGATCGCAATTGAAGGTTACCCGATGTCTTGGTTTGATTGTAGTGTGATAGAAATGGAGACGTATTGCATATTTTTGCGATAAACTTTTTGATATTTTGAAAACTCGGCATATTAATATAGTATACCATGATAATAGATATTATAAAGTATGTGAATCGAGAAAATAATGATGGAATTCATTTTATTTACCTAGAATACTAACATTTGGCATACGTATAGCAAAATATAAACTATATATATACTAAAACAAAAAATAAATTCTTGACTCACAATTGAGTACAGAAACGAAAACTCCTCTTAAATAAAATTATTATCAGAGATTTAAAGAAGAAAAAAAAATATTTAATCGTAAAAGCTTAATTCAGAATTAATCTAAATAATAATTCAGAAATTTTCAAAATTTATAAACAAATAAGTCTTAAATAAAATAAAATCAGTATTCTCATTCGGTAAAGGAGAACCTGAAAAAATGCAAAGAAAATTCCTACATCAAATTTTCGAATCGTTCTCCATCTACTTCCAATAAACAATAAACTAGGCAATTATAAAAACTATGTTGTGAATTGGATAATGACCAGACAAAGTGATAGTAAGATATCCTGTAAGATGTTCTGTTTGTGGTACGAGCACGCAATACCGGGTACCAGATCTGGTTTAAAGTACGTGCTTCTTCTTTTCTGTTAACGTTGTTTCCATGTTTGTAAATTTCTATGGATTCTTGGAACACCCTTGTGTGCTAGTGCTAGGTGGTTGATAGTACTTTTGTGTCATCAAACTGGATGTTATGGTCGACGTTTTGTAGGGCGTGTTCTGCGATGGCGGATTTCTCAGCCTGCTCCAGTCGACAAGTACGCTCGTGCTCCTTAATCCTAGTGTTGATGCTCTGCTTTGTCGCGACAATGTAGACAGAGCCACACGAACATGGTACCCGATATACCTCTGTGGATGACAGAGGGTCCTGGGGTCTTTCACGGAGCATAGAAGGTACCTTATTTCTCCCGTCGGTTTGAAAACGTGGGTGTTTCTATAGAAACCCATTCGCTAATAGGGCGCGATCTAGGTCTGCTACCTACTGGGGCCCTGGGGGTTTGGAGTACCTATCAGGCGCGTCCCCGGGGTGGTGGATGGGGGAAAGGCCATCTGGTCTTGTGTGAATGAAGACCGTTGCCATGAACCACTCCCCCCTCGCCCAAGCTGTCGTGTCGTGGCTAAGGGCTTGCACAGGGTTCTACACAACTGCACGGACTGAGAGGAGACAACCTCAACAAAATCCTAAATCCTAAGGTGGCGGACTAGGCTGATGGGGTGCGTGGCTGATAGAAGTATCAGTTCTACTAGTCCAAACCATTGAGGCGCCTGGCGCATCCCATTGTATTTAGCCTTACCTCTGCATACGGGGCTCTGTGGAGGTGGACCTTTTCTTCCCTAACTACTCGTGGGATCAACCATGGAGGAAGGACGTTTATTAGCGGGACGACACTGCTAATAAACAGGAATTGGAGCAGGACCTCCATAAGAAGCCTTCCATTTCCTAAGTGAGAGTACCTCACAAGGAAGGAGCAAAACGACTGGAGTAGATAGGGGAACAGGATGGCATCCATCCTCTCTCAAATTGCGTAGCACTGTGCAACTTAAGGGCGTTGCACCTGGGAGCACGTGAAGTCGAAGAGGGAGACTTACCTAACTTGGGGCCTTCTGATATCTTACACTTTCTGAAAGGAATAGGATTGGAAGGCCAGCTGTAAAACAGCAAGAACAGTGCACACAATCGATCTTTAAGGTCACAGTGTACTATCACCCTTGCAATATATACATACATACATACATACCTGCTGGGGCAGAAACCGAGGTTCACAAATGCGCGCGGCACGATCTCGTAGAGTTTTCATGACACCCCTCTTCGGTCCCGGTGGATGGTTGCAGTTCTTGTGCAAGTAGCGGTACGTCTAAGTAGGTTTCCGGTACACTCAGTGGCCAAGCGTTCCATCTCCATTTCTGCTGATTAACACGTCCGGGAAGGGGAGGCCACCGTCTGTTTCCTTCTCCGTCGTGAACTGTATGGGTGGGTGAATGCTGTTTAAATGTTGGAAAATTTCCAATAGTGCGTCCTCTCCGTGGGGTCAAATAATGAACTCTACATCTGAACTATGTACTATCCACCACCTCGCACTACCACACAAGGCTATTCCGATAACCTATAGAAATTTACAAACATGGAAACAACTTCAACCGGTGGTATTCGGTGTTGCGTGCTCGTACAACAAACAGAACGCACTCTTGACAAGACCAATCGGAAGCGTCCGTCAGGCCTGTGGCACAGACACTGACTATATATAGCGACATCACTCAGGACGTCGGATCACTCAATGCCGCTGAAGATGTTTACCGCAGTTGTGAACGAAACGTACAGAAGTAATTCCACACGACCACGGCTCAACAGCCCAGGAAAGCTTTTTACTGTAGACTCCGACCGTAAATGCCTGCGTAATAATTTGAAAAGTGACTCTTATCAGCCTCCAGGATGTTGATAGCGACACTTCCTCTGAGCTTTTGCAACAAGTTCCAAGCCAGTTTTTACCAAACTGGATAAATACCATCTGATCCTGGCGATTTATATGGTTTGAATGAGTTGATTGACCATTTTACCTTTTCTATATGCCTGACTTTCTTTGCTACCTTCCATCGGTATTCCCTGGATGTCTGCTTCGCAGATTCAGATCTGTTTAGTAGCTACTGATATTCAGCAATACACACATATGTAGATAGCTAAAGATTTGACAATTATGGATTTTGCCAAAATTGATGGTTTTGCGCTATTTGAATCAAACGCCACTGTGTCGGTCAAAAACTTACTTCATCAGATGACATGCTGTGCATTCGAATCACATCGACGCTATGATAAGCTGTGATTCGAATTCTCATTCGATTTCCTAAGTAGATCTCCCACTTTTGGTACTATGTCAAGGTCATAAAAAGAATATATGCCCACCCGATGGTTAAATTCCTCGACATATTCATCTCCCCTTATATTAACTGCTTCAAAGTTGCCGTGACAGAAGTCGATTAAAGGGAGTCAACACTACCACTTCTTGTCTGGTATTCACCTCCAAACCGTTAAAATTTTAGTTGCTAGTAGCAAAAAGTCGCCGAAAAAAACAGTTTGGTCAGCAATATCCCCAAGGAGCATAGTAGCTCCATACCTACTCTTTTTCTAATAACAATTGGCGCTGCCCTCCAGGAGCCTTCTGATTCTAATGATCAACGGTGCTTCCCGCAAGATAGGACATATAAAATACCGCATCACAAAGTATAAGAAAATGGTTTCCTAATAAATTGATATCAAGAAGGAGCGATACCTACTGGAAGAAGCTCAGACTGACTGCAAGCAATTTTTTATGCAGCTTCCCTAAAAATAGTTCATAACAACGCCTTAGCAAAATTACTTCACCTTAAAAATCGTATTCAGAAAAAAAAAATTGAAGCCGTTGTTCCTGCCTTATGCTGAAGCGTAATAGAAAACCTAAGGCATCGATTGGAAAAGAATGAGCGGCAAAGTGGACGACTATCTAGATAACTTAGCAAAACTAGACATAAAAATGCAATTTCGGAAATACTCTGTATTATTAAGTTAACAAGTTTTGATCTAAATTTGTAGACTGCACTCACAATAAGTATATAACTAAAGGGCTTTATCCTCATTTGATTTCCAATTTCAAATAATTATACCATTTTGTGGTTGTGCTATTTTTAGACATGTAAAATAACAATGTGTCAGTGCAATAGAAAACTGCAATAATGTTTCAAATATTCCGAACAACGCTTGTTAATAATATTACTCTCTATCGAAGGAATAAATCAATCAAACGTTAATTATTCCGAAAATTATTTAACTTTTAGAGGGAACTGCCACAAAATCCTAAAGTACAGACACGAGATTTACTGTGTAAATGTAAACCTAAATCTGCAACATAAAACTCGAGGCAAAATCCATTACTGTCAAAGTGTAGAATCCCTGCAGACAAAACTCTTAAGATAAGGGTTGAATTTTGCATTTACGGCGGTACACAAAGGGCAGCCTTCTTAAGATAACTTACATAAAATATGTTCAACAGGCTTCACAAGAAACTGCTTTAAATTTAAATTAATTTAGATTTATAACGGCGCGGCGAGTCGAATTAGGTCATTAGGGCTGTCAGGAATGTTAAATTTAATTATATTACGGATAACACGAGATTCTAGTCGAGGGGAATAAGTTGACCGGGTATATTCGAAGTTTCTCCGACACTGTTTTTATGACTAATGTGTGTTTGAGTGCTTTATATGGAGGTGTCAGTTCTAAAGTTTCAATTTCGCAGTTTAGGTTTATCTTAATCAAGACAAATTTCTTGGGTTACTGGCATTACAGGAACGAATATACGCACAAATTTATTATGTCTTCTACTAAGAAAATCTATTAACGAAAGTTTATTTTTTATTAGTTCAGTATTTAGATATGCATTTAAATGTATCAACGCGGTTTCATTTGAGGATTTGAAATTAACGAACTCATATTTCTATTATAATTAGAAAAAATGAAGAATGTTTTCACTATTTTCTAAGAATTAGAATACCTATTATAGCGAGTAAATGCAAGTATTATCACAGAATCCACGCAGAGGCATTTGCAATTAGCAAAGGAATGGTGTACAAAGGAAAACTGGATGGTCTAAAATTACCAATTACTTGACGAGTCCAGAATCTGAAAAAATAGCGAAATATAGAATTTTTGATAGGAAAGCTCCACGTCTTTGGGAAGAAAATCTTAGAGAAGACTGTTATGTTCAAATGCATTTAACAAAGATGTTCACCTTTGCGATATAATTAAATGTAAAAATATGTTGCTTTTAGGTATTTAAAATTAGCAGCCACCAGTAGCGGTTCGTGACAATATTTAGTGGTGGGGCCAATCTCCGGCCAATTCCCCCTCCCTCCCCCTGTTTATTAATTTTACAAAGTTTTGAATCAGTTTAGCTCAGCTTGCAGTAATTTATTACCTCGTTTATTGTTAACTAAAATAATACCGACGCAAAAAAATAATGTGGACAAATTTAGAAGCAATTTTAAAATGAAAAATACAATAAATTCTTACCGAGAATACTTATCTACCTAAATAATAATAAATAAATTAAATGGAAAATAAATATGACGTATTTCATAAGAACTGCATATGCTTTAAACTCACGTACATGGGCCACTTGTTTACATTTCTCCCTTTAACGCAAAATTATTTAGGTGTTTTTGTGATTTTATATCGACGAAAACATAACACAACACAAAGTACATGATTTATTTAAGCGAAGATCATCGAGTAAGATATAATAGATATTCTGGGAAATCATGGGAAACATTTTCTTTGTTTCTTTACCTAAACAAATGGCTTGTTTTTTTTTACTTAAAACACTATTATGATATATTTTTCACGAATAACTCCCTTATTATATTTATTATTTCATTTGCATAATTTTTACCCTAAGAAAGATATGAATGGTAATTCATTTTGATTTGAAATACTGTAGATATCAATTTGCGATGTCATCCTATTACATTTTATTACTATAATCAATAAATATTAAATATTCTTAAACCCATTGCGGGGAAGTATCTAACCGAAGTCCACATGCGACGGGCTTCTACATATGTTTCTACTTTCAATAGCCGATCTTTGATGGCCGTGTGACACACGCTTGCCTACCGTGATAGTAAGAGACCCTTCCCCCACTGACGAAATGATTCGATCAATCAGCGGGCAGCGGGCCAAGATACGGCTGGCTCCACTTCAATGTAATTCCTCCGTTCGTTCTGTACTTAAATATATGTGTGTGTGTACGTGTATTTATCGATATTTTTACAGAAAGTAAAAGCTTTTTAATGATTCATTTGTGATTTGCAGTGGTGGAGCTATTGCCTCGTGGCTCTTTAAAGGACGCCCCCTGCCTGCCACACAGAAATAAGCTGCGTGATTTTAGAGGAGCTCTTCATTTGTAACATGAATCATGTTAAATATCTGTTTGCGTTTATTATAAATAACCGCAAGGAATATCTTGTTTATTGGAAAGTATCGGGTATATTTTTTTGTACTCACATGTTACCATTATATATTACACCTACTTAAATTTATCGATTATAATGTATACACTTTAACATGGCATAAACAGGAGAATATTTGCCTAATAATATTACCTTAAGGTAATAATTCACCAGTCGAGTTCGTGTAAACATCAAATAATCAGGATGTGTATTTACTTTAACAGAATTTGCGAAACTTACTTTAACGAACCAATAACTCTCTTACACTCAGGTGGTAATCTACATTTCTTTAATGTCAGTACAATTTTGTAAAGT
Organism: Protaetia brevitarsis; assembly: GCA_004143645.1. Taxonomy (NCBI): domain Eukaryota; kingdom Metazoa; phylum Arthropoda; class Insecta; order Coleoptera; family Scarabaeidae; genus Protaetia; species Protaetia brevitarsis. The sequence goes on from RXPK01002017.1 coordinate 49,762, forward strand.
AGTACCAGAAGGCAGTATGTAAAATTGCTAAAAATACGTATACCTTCCTATCTATCCACTTATAATTAGATAACTTTATAACTTCCTATACAAAACATCAGATTAGCAAAGATCAGCCTCTTTAATCGTATCGTCACACCGAGCTGACTTAAACTGACTGAGGTCACTGAAATGACGGTAAAATAAACTACATTTCGGATACCTTTTAAGTAGGTGCACAAAGCTTATTTGTTCATATTCAGTTACAATCTTTAGCAAATAGTGCACTTATTTTATTATTGTAAATTAAAAGTCATTAAAAAATTCAAAATGCAATTATTAATCAAATTGATTCATCAATCTATTTATTGATAATTTTTTAAATATTACTTAATTTATTTTTTAAAATTGTCTAATTTTAATTTTCTTTCATTGAATGTTCTTCAGCTGGCTTGAGGATGTCCGTATAATCGGACGAAACCGGTCGCTTTATTAAAGAATTGTGTGAAAAAGTGGACCTCTGTTTCAATTAATTACCTTCCTATATTATTAAAATAATATTAAAGTACCAAGAAATATGCAAGTAGTCGCATTTAAGCATAAAAAAATAAATTTATTTCCAGTTAAACCGAAGGTAATAACCAGGGCGAAGCAAAATTATGTTTTTGTACATACATACTGCGGTGGTTCATAAGAGGAAAGCTATCAACCGTATTAAATAATTATTATTTTATGTACACACTTGTGTTGTAAGACCAGTATAATTTGGGTTAATTCGCATTAGTAACCGTGGAAATTGAATATATAATTTATGGTCAGGCAACTGTACGATATTATTGTATCCTAGGTTTCCACTTTACTTGAAGGGGGTAGTGACTCAATGTAATTCGTAGGAGATAAATGAGTGAAATCCTTGGATATGGGTTTTTTGTTGATAAAAAAATCTTTAACACTGTTTTATTTTTCATCAAGTTAAATGAATTAAATCATATTCCTGTCGAATATCTGGTATTGAAGGGGATCTGCTTTATATATCCATGTAATAATAATATAAAAGCCTGGCTGGTGGTCGAGTGGCTTGCACGCTTGGCTATCAGTGCGGAGTCCGGGGTTCAAATCTCGCTCTGGTCAATTACGATAATCGGTTTTTTCCGGGGTCGTAATGTTGATTAGGAGGGAGATTAGGCTCTGTGGGGGCCTGACAAGGCAACATATAGCTTAGGCGTTACCACCCTTTAAAAAAAAATTACCTTCGATCTGAAAATATCAGAAGAAACGTCAAGATTGTTCAACATTATAAGAAAATTGCTGTGTTTAGTATACCTTGGTATATTTTCTATATGGAATTATACATGTCTCTGCTGTTTCGAAAATAATTATACACTTTGGATGCTGTAAAGGAGGTTTTTTTCTCTGGATTTTTATGATACCGGTGTTGTTCTCCCGATGTGAACCCTTCTCTGCAACATTTGGATTGCCACTGCGAGGAAATCCCATTCTGAAGTACTGTGACGTATTGCAAGCCGATATACGAGGTATCTGGTCAAAACATTGTTTAAATTTCCGTGTATTTAACATTTCGAGATTATTTTTCATGTCTGAAAAATGAGATTTTAATGTATGTAAGTTGGTAGACGTGGTTGGTGGTTTTCTTTCTCTTATAATAGCGGGATATTTAAAAGTTATTTTGAGAATTTAAAAATCCAAATGTATACTAGATAATTGATAATACTTGTTTTGAACATTCCAAATAAGTATACTCACATTGAGTAAGAGTTTTCGTACTCTTTATATGTTTTTGATATAGACTTGATAATAAATTATACATGTTATTAATAATTACACTGTTTTATTAATAAAAGCTCATTCGATACATTGAATTATTAAGAATTAAACTATAAATTCAATATTTAACTAAGTAAAGGCATAATAATATAGAAGTTAGTGATTTAGCAGATACCAGTCGTGCAGCCACCTGGGCAACGGATCCACAACTGCAGAAATAATAACAGAACTACTCATTGGTTAGTAAGAGGGGAGATCGTTAGTACGCATGATCTGGAGTGGTGAACTTTAGATATCTTGGGTATGTACGGTAGTTTATAGCCATCTAGTGAATTGGGATTGTACTGCCTCTGTCATTAAAGATATAGAGGAAGGTATCTGTAAAAAAAGGGCAGATTTAATTAGAAAGCTCTTTATATATATTTTTTATAATATTAGCCCGGCAAATCTATTATAGAAATCACAATAATTCACATGTATAAACATCAGTTATCATAGGGCATTATATGCATATGTGTGTATGAATATATTATTGTCGCGCAGAATATTGTTGGGTTCTAAATTTTTTTCTGGTCTGTGAAGGTTCCGAAGTTCTTCGTTTATTATTTAGTTTATATTTTATACATTTTTCTGCAGATTGTTGGTAGTGCTGGGTTGCTACGAAGCAGTCTGCTATGTTGTAGCAGCTAATAACCGTTAGCAGTTTGTAGCAGCTATTCAATCTCAAAAGAATCTACTTTTTGTAGCAGTTTCCTGATATAGTAGACAAGTGCGAATTTTGTGAAACATACGTGTACATTCGTAGCATATATATACCAGTGAAGCAGTGCATAAAATGTAGTGATGTATAAAACTGCTTCTCTACGTTAGCAGCTACAACCTGCTGTTGTAAATGTTTTTAAATATGTTGTGTAAAGGGAGTATCGTGCGTCGGTTTGGATCGGAATCGCGCGCTCTCGAGCGTGCAAATTTTGTCGTAGAGTGGAGATAATAATAATTTAAATGAGTAAATTGATTTTTTTAATTGTTTGATAGTTTATTAGTTTGTTGCATTTTGTTCTCATAGTAAACTTTGGTGGTAACTTGTCACTGAAAGGCTAACAATAATTTGTGTATGGTGTTGTTATTTATATGAATTTGGGTGGTGATAATAATACAAGCAACAAAGAGAAATACATACACATAAAGGCTATATTTATTAGATATCATAAATTCAGGAAACATGGTATTGTAAGAAACAGTTCATATTTATTTTGTTGCACTATCGATGTATCATAGACGTTTTGTTACTGTAGAAATGAACAACAAACATAAGACGGAAGATATTTCTAAAAATACTTATAATTTTAGTGGTGTGTTAAATAAATGACAAGCGTACGCGGCCAAAAAAAATTTCTAGAAGTAACAAATATACGAACACCGCATCGGCTTAAGTAAATAAAAGAATAAAACATAAACAGAATTCTCTAATAACTACATAGAAATATTGTTTTTGTCAAGCCAGGTGGAGACAATTTTATTCCAAGTAATAATAGTTATTTTGTCTAACAACCCCACACAATGTAAGTTTCGCTGATTAGTTTTCCTAGTATTTATATCGATTTTGGTTATGAAATACCTATGCAAAAACATAATATATATTATAGAAACTCGATTATTAGGTATGAAACGTAACCTCTCAGAACCTATTACTAGTTATTATTGATACTTGTTACAATCACCGTTTATAAATGACAGATTAAAAATGCCAATTTATACTTTTCCGTTCAAGAAACTACACCGTTTCATTTATTAATCAATTATTTATATTAGTAGATCATTATTAGTTACGAAAATACATACAATACCTAGCTGTATATATGTATATAAAGCTATTCACATACATGTACGTATATGTTTCTACTGAATCAAATAGTCCTCGGCAATATATGTAAATACATATAAATATTGGGTGAATAACGGTAACAAAAGACATTTTGAGTCGGTGTGCAAAGTTGTAGAAACAGTTTATCTGTTTAACGCACACCGCTTATTTATTTAAGGAAAACTGCTACAAAAAGTAGCAGCTTTTTTAAACTGCTAATCAAAAGTAGCAGAAGCAAGTTGTAGCTGCTAACGTAAAGAAATAGTTTTATACATCACTAGTTGCTGGTATTTTGGATTGCTATATTTAGTGGGTATGCATAAAGTATTCTATTATATATTATTAGATTAGGTATTATTTTCTTATTATTATTGTCGCATTGTTAATTTAAAGGGTACTGAGATCTTGTCAGGGAAACTCAAATTTCAGAAAAAAGTGGCGTATGGCCTATTATTGCACCAAGCCCCTCAATTAAGGTTTTCCATAATTTTACGGGTCTGTCGGCCGTCGAATACAATGAGATGTTTATTTTGTATTGATGCACACTTGGGCGATAAGAATTTTTTGTGGTTTATAGTAATTTACTATGCTAATAAATACAATGTAGCGGCCTTTAAAAAAGCAACATATAGAAAATATATTAAAGTATTAAAAAATATGTTTTAGTTTGCCCTGGTAATAACACTGGAAAATTCGTTGCTTGAAGGTAGACACATACTACATAAAATATCACTAGAAGTGTTCCATATTGCATTTAATATCAGAAACTCAACTACGCTGCTTTTGCTATAGAATTAAGAATTAAGACATTATTGTTATATATTTTCTTATAGAATAAAAGGAATATCGACCGGACTTGTAAACAAATCAGAGAATTAATACGGGTATTCGGTCTGTCAAAATAAAACTAAATAAATACCTCAATATTTCGTTTTAATTTAAAACATCTTCAGAAGGCACTAAAAATAGACAAATTAAAATGAAACAATATAGAAAATCACAAAAAGTAATTGCTTACAAGTTGTAGGATTAATGGCAGCTGACAAAATGATAAATAGTTAAAACATTTAAATGCAAGGCAGGGCTAGACATATTAATAAAAAAAAAATGTTTGCAGTTATACATATAAAATAAATAGAAAAAAATGTTATTGATGTAAAATATTGGAATATATACTACTTAATTGATTTGTATCAGCTTTAAAATTAATAGCATTACTACAATTTTTTATATTAACCATTTCCAAAAATAATGGTTTTTTGTAATTAGGTACTAATTCAAGTATGGAAATACCATCATAATTAAAACTATGTTTAAGATCTTGGACATGTAGAGATAAGGCACACGAACGGTTTCCGATACGACAATCACTCATATATTGCAATATTTTACATCAATAACATTTTTTTCTATTTATTTTATATGTATAACTGCAAACAATTTTTTTTTATTAATACGTCAAGCCCTGACTTGCATTTAAATGTTTTAACTATTTATCATTTTGTCAGCTCTCATTAATCCTACAACTTGTAAGCAATTACTTATTGTGATTTTCTTATATTGTTTCCATTTTAATTGTATATTTAGTGCATCCTGAAGATGTTTTAAATTAAAACGAAATATTGAGGTATTTATTTAGTTTTATTTTGACAGACCAAATATCCGTATAATTCTCTGATTGTTTATTTTATTATATATACTATATTATATAATTTAATCATGTCACACTTTAAGTGTTGCTAATTCCTACCTAATAACTACAACTTTATTACAAAGCCCATCTTTAGCTTCAATGTGAAAAATGCTTTTTTCCAAAACAAAAAAATAATTCATTTGATTCATTCAAAAGGGGTTATTTGCAAATTCTTTTGCCTAATTTTATTCTAAACAGCGAGAAACAGACAACAAGCGGTACATCGTACAACACCCTTAATAATCTCAAAAGCAAGCTTAAAACGTTCTCTTTAATGTTTCTATGATATCTGAAGAATTTAAGTAATGAAAACTAACTAAAAGGTTGTGGGTTTTTGTGCCATGATCCATGATTGATTTTGATCCATGAAATTAAAAAAACATCGCATGTGTGCGCTCCAAGGAAGTAGCTGTAAAACATGTACGCAGTTTACCTCTAGTTTACAGTAGGTACCTATGTTATTTTGGGGTAAAATTCTTGAGATTAACATAATGGAGGTCTGCCGACTTATAGGCCACTGCCGCAAGGAAAGAAGTTTGATATTACTTCCGTTATAGGATACGAAATGAATTTTGAAATAAATATTACATAAATATTTATACTTTAAATGCGCGTATAATCTGCAATCTGTTTACTTCAAAGCACAATTAATTAGTGAACCGCTTTTGAAGGCCGGTAGCTCCCATACAAGATGATTGACAAAATACTCACATATCGAGTTATTACTTGAAATAAACTGAAATATATACAAAGTTAATGTCAGCAGATAGAGATCTATATAAATATAGAATAAGTGGATAATTTGTTTAGAAAATAAATCTTTGCATTTGGACGGTTTACGTAATATAGTATGGAGGTCATTTTTATCAAAATAATAAAGTATCTATTTCAAGCGTATGTGTTCATTTTATTATGGTAACATGCAAATGTTTTTGCACAAATAAGCGATATTCTAGTGAGTATATCTATAAACATCACGTTTAACTTTATTCTCATCACAGTAATCCGTGACTCAGTTAGTTTACTTTCTATGCCCACTGCAAATTTTACAAATTTATTTACACCGGAAAATAGAATCAAACTTTTGTTCGGTACATGAAGTATGAAAGTCGCTCTGGCTAGGTTCAGTACTCGCAAATTCATTTGAATTATACCGATAGTGCCGTTAATATGTTATAAAAGATCTTTGATATAGATATTTGACATAACCTAGAAAATAGAAAGTATTTTATATTTTTGGTCTTGCAGATATTTATTTCTTTCGGTCTTTTTATCTACCGCAATCTTTAATCTATAAAATAGCTTACAAAGATGAAAATCATAAACTTTATTAGCACAATTTTGCAACGTATTCTACTCGGCTTGTTTTTAAAATATTTAGTCAGAATAAGTATGTATACGAAAATAATATGCTACTAATTTTCGCAAATTTATACAAGAATCACTCATTTTGTAATAAAAAGGCGTTAGAGACATTTGGATATACACCCGCAGATTCCGTAAATTAATTAACCGAATTCATTTAATATAAGCAGCTGCTTACCAGTTGATGATAGCCATACAATTTCAGTAAACCCCTTGATGGAGACATAACACTCCTGTTTTATAAATTTTTTATAAAATGTTTTACGTACTGTAATAGAGAGAGAATCTTTTGATTGTCAATCATTTTTGTAAAAGAAATTTTAGTAATAGTACTGGTAAATTGATAGTCCATTCTTATGGAAAATGTTCGTACCATGTATATTTTGTCCCAAACAGTGGCGGAGATTAGGAACCGCAGGGTCCGCGACTGCGAGGGGGCGCAGGCGTCTTGGGGCGCACTATCAAGAGAATTTATTTATATATATTTAATATTTATATATATTTCAAAAAATATATATGTAGAATTTGAAAACAAGAAGTTCTTAACAATAAAAAGTTAGTATATATTTATATAACATGGGACTATTTTATTATTTATTTGTTTATGTACCTAGTAAATAAAACAGTGAATAAAGTAAATTAGTATAGTTTCTGAACGATAACATGTGGCAGCAATAAAAGTTAAATTAGCGTTGTGGTATGGAAAAGGGCCGCAAAATTTCAAATTGCGGGGGGGGGGGGGGGAATCATAAAAGCTCCGCCTCTGATCCCAACTAATATTTTTCAAATGTAGTCCAATTGGTACTCCCTTTTTTCTGCCTATAAATATATTCTAGTTTTTTTAAAGATAAAAAAAACCCGTTTCAAATTGTATCTAAAATAAAAATAACAGAAATGAAGAACTTTGCACTTGTAAGTAGGATACTTAATAGGGCTGTCGAAACCCGTCTTTTTCAGGAGTCAGGTACTTGCGCAGCGCACTCCTCGGGTTCTGGACTACCCGGGTATCGAGCTTTACTTTAATCGATTTTGGGTACTCGAAATCGAGCAGTCCGTAGCCAAAAATTTCGGTTACCCGGTTTCGCGCAACAGTCCTAATATTCAATTTAAAATATACGGATTTGCATTTTGGCAAGTCATCTCATAAAAATGTGTAGCCGTTAATTAAAATAAGATTACAGTACTTCAAGAATTAAATAATTGTTATACTCATTAAATAAGGTATTAATGCTGAAAGCAATTCTCTTCGCAGCTATCGGGAAGAATTTTATTGAATAAAATTATCGTATGCTGTACACAATTTACTAATACAAATCTAATATTATTTAGTATATTTGTCCAGCACAAAGTTTTTAATGAGTAGTTTAAACCTTTTAAAAATATTTTGGAAGTTATGTTTTAAGAAATGCATTTTTTGATAAAATAAAAGGTATGAAAAAACTCTGTTCTTTTACACAATTACTCATGTAATTTAAAAAATAACAGTACTATCATATACCAAAATGTATATGTTATGACAATTTTATATACGATACTGAAATTTTTCAATCTGAGTTTACCTGTATATTAAAAATATCTAATCGTAGCTTATCTATTATATAAATTACTTACCTCGAATTGAACTTACTATTTTACTTATTATTTTACTTACTTTATTAAATTGAATAAATTAAATATTTACCGAGAAAGAAGATTCAAATTTGAGTTAAAGAAAGCATTTTTTTCCTTGTTCTGTAAATTGCTGCTTATTAAAAGGTTATAATATTTTCTTTTTTAAATCTTATATCACTGTTAGCGAGGATATAAAATTTCAATAAAATCGGAGCAGTAATTTCTGAGAAAAGGCGTGTCTTCCTCTAACGATAAAATTGCTACCTATTTTTATCAGTTGACGAATAAATTCGGATATATGAATTCTCTTAAAATAAGAATGTTCCTATCAGTTTACGGCATTGAAAATGTTTTACTTGATCTGTCAAGTAGTTGTCAAGTGGATTGACATAAATCATTTTCTGCATCTAGGGATCAAAGATCGAAATAAAAACACTGATTTCTGACAAACTGTGAACATATTTAAAAAGAACGTAACAAGCTTTTATTTCACGTCGCGTCATTCAAGTTTTAAAAATGTAACTTAATGTGAAGTTGTGTGCATAATTTTATTCAGTACAATAGAGTTACATTTTTCTAAAGATACTAACTTGTAATATATTCCCTTAAAATTGTGAAACTCTCTGCCTTCTACACAATACCTATGCAACTACAATTAGGAAGATAAATCCTTTAAGTCTGTTGGAGATTATACAAATTCTCGTACTTCGCATCAGTTATCTCGTTAGCAACGTGCCCCTTAATTACAGCTTACAGCTACACTCGCAATGTGTGTTCGATACTAGTTGAAGTAGTTACTTACCTTGCGGTAACTTATTAGTAAATTAGTTAAATGATAATAAACAATAACTTATTTGTACTAGCAAAATATTCCATGTCAGATTTATGTTAATATAATATCAATAAAAATGCCATGCATTCGTAACATGAAGTCGCAAAATAGATCAGTACGTAGTACATATGTATCTACGAGATGGATATAATATAGAATATGTAGCACCGCGTTTCGTTTTAAAGCCATTAGTAAATTGGAAACATAAAATTTCGGATGAGTCGGTAAGTGATTATGTGGGTATGATGTATAGATGTGCATTACCGTCACAAGGTTTGAAAGCAGACATAAACCTAAACCTAAAAACAGAGAGTACACATACAGTGCGTAAGAAAAGTTGGTAACACTAATATATATAATTATATTTCTTATGTAAAATTGTTGGGCTAATATTTTATTTAGTAATAAATATAAATTTTTATTCTTTAGTCTGTCATTTATTTACAGATACCTATCCTTCCCGCTTTCTATAGTATTTAGAAATACAATCCCCTTCGCTAGATGGCTAAAAGCTTATACGTAAGCATCGGATTCATCACTGCACGTCATGCGCATTAGTAATCCCTCTTATAAACCAATGAGTATACAGACCAACTCATGAATGTTTGTAGTTACGTCATAGTTACTTATGACGTATGCAGTGTCTGAAACAAATTCAGGCAAACTAACCATGTTTGCAATGAACTGTACAAAATGACAATGTCAAATTTAATGAGGTTATACGCAGCTTTAATAGATTTTCTTTTATAACTGAAAGGATTGATTCAGTTTTTAGTCAACGTTGCGTTTTAAAAACAATCATGAGTAATGTAACTAATAAGATTCTATATAGTGAACTTTTCTATTGACAATGCTTTCGTGATCAGGCTAAGCTTTATTATTAATGTGTTCTCAAAGAATAATGTATTACGCAATTAATATATTCTCATATCAAAAAACCTATTGCAAATCAAAATGTAGAAAATATCCAAGCAATATAAAGTATTTAGTTTAATATGCGTTACCAATGATTTAATTAAACGAAAGATGACGTTTTTTTTATAATGTAGCAAACATAATTTCTATATAATAGTATATACAAAATATAATATGCAGTAAATTAAATTGAAATATCAATATTGAAAGAAAAAAATAGTGCAATTAAAAATATATTTAATTTGAGTCTTCACTCTCATCTTCTGATCCGCAATTAACTGTCAGAACAAAGTCTTCTATGTTTGCTTCACGTTCGTACCACTCTTTAATTATTTTCTCTGTGTGATTTATGCAATTTTGCCACATGTCTGGTGTACAGCTGTCCACATTTCCAATACTTGTATTCGCCATAACCATCCCGACCCATACGCTTATTGTAATATCCTTTCGTATGTGCCCATATCAATTCGATAGCATTGAAATCGCAGGATACGGGGAAGTCTTAAAACTTTATGCCATGTGCTGGAAGTAATTCATCAATAACATAAACGTTAACCAAAAATTACTTTACGCACATCTATTTTTTCTCTCTGACACATCACGTTTTGGGCATCAATCGTGGCTTGTACAGGGCTGTTTTAAGCACTCGATGAAGAACAGCACATGTAGTTTCTTTTTGCGCTTTATGTGTAGACGTACCCACAGAAATGCCCAAAGCATTCGCAACTCTCTACAATTTGTATGTAAGTTTCAATTTAATACTAACCACTTATAATTTACCTCATGGACCGCATCAACGAATACTAAAGGACTTCCATTTCGCTTTTCCTCCTCGAAATACACTGGTAAACGACTGACCAACTCTTGACAACAAGAACTAAGTCGTTTACCCGGCATCTTGAACTGTTACCTAAAAAAAATGTTTTAAGTCTTTGTATGTTTCTGCAACACCTCTATACTTACTGCAAACTAAACGATTTACGTCACTATAGCTCTGAAAAGAACTTTTGGTAAAAGACATAATAGAAGTAAATAAAAATTCAAACCTAAAAAAGGGCAAATGAACAGGAAAAAGCAGATGTCAAAATGGGTTAAAATTGCCTGGTTGCATGCACTGTAGTAAACATTATGAAAGCTCTTATTTACGCATTACTCGGCCGTATTCTATCTCACTCCAACTAGTTTCATTCATGATTCATGATCCCCATAGTTATATTTATATTTTATATTTTCCCACCAGTAGCAATTACGTTGTCGTGGATGAGAGCTGTACATGGTATTTGTTCTAAATTAAGAATTTCTATTTCATTAAATATTGAATTTATATTTTAATTTTAATCATTTAATGTATTTTCTGCTTTTATATTAATAAAGACAGTTTAAATATCGATAACATGCACAATTTATTGTTTAAAAACAAATCACAATATTAAAGAACATAAGGTCTCTTACTCATGGTAAGTACACGTAGGTATTTGCAGGGTTGCATTTGTATCATTAAATTCCAATTTTAAATAAAAGTAATATAAAATCTCCCGCTGTCCCATATGCTAATTTACGCTCACAATACCAGCCTATACGTATAAAATTTTCAATTTAAACTGTCACTACAGTTATAATAGCTAACCTCAAAGTTTACGAAATGCAATATATTTATTGCACAGAAATTTAAACATTGATCATTCAAAATACCTTCAATACTAGTTGAAAGAAGCCGAATCCCAATCCTCGCAGCGACAAAACAAGCATGTTGAAGAGAAGGTTCCGTATCAGAATGCAACGTCGGCGTCAGGCTAAAAAGCTCCTTCTAAGCATCCAAGTATATCGTTAGTATTCGAAACAGGAAAAAATACACTATCCACAAGAGAAAAGACAGGTTAATTTATTCCAATAATGAAAAATCTTGACGTTTCTTCTATATACTTTCAGCCCAGTGGTAAATACAATAATGCACATTGCAATTTTCCTTCAATTTCCAAGATAATACGGAAATATGTATGATTTCATTAATTTGAATTAACGATAACGTAAACATTTTTTAAAGAAGATTTGATATCAACAACCACCATGGACCCCCAGTCATTTATATCAATACGACCTACATACACAGTCTCCACCCCTGGATAAGTATCGACACTAAGGAAACTAAATTAAAATCATACAGTTACCGTATGATGAACATATATACCTAATCGCCACGACTACGATGCAAATTAATTGATACCCAATATATAATATAGATGCGTTTACAAAGAGGTACTTACACAAAATAATAATAACTTAGCATATGTATCAAAACAGTATGTGTTACTATGGAAATGTTATCTCAGGAAGTAAATCAAACAAAAGGTCAACAAATTCCTTGAATATTACAGAAGCGACCGGTTTCGTTCTAATCAAACATCATCAGGCCAGATTTTTTTAAAAAATCAGTTTACGAATAGTCAAACTTTATAATTTAATTAAAAAGAAAGAAACTAATTTAGTTGATTTAACACTTATCCAACACAGGTGTCAAACATAGAGATAATAGAGTGCTGATATTGAACTCAAAACTGCCATCAATTGAAATGCGCCATATTGGCACACAAACGTCATCGGTGGCGTCGAAATAGCGTGTATTTATTCAAATAAGTCAAGTTAATGAGACATTAAAACATTTTAGCACAGCATCTATCGTGTTAAATTTTAACCTGTGTATCTTAAATATTAAAACTGTGTTTTTGTTTTATTAAAATTGTGGGCAATTTAGAGCTACAGATGATTTCTATTTCTAAATCTACGATCAACTTTTGGCGCGTACTACGACCAACAAAGCTAACACAAGTAGTGTTCTAAAAACGTTTCTTAACTTACTATCCACTATATAATAAAAAGGGACGCATTCCTTTGTGTGGAATCCGAATCTGCCGTAACAATGTAATGTATGTTTTCTTCAGGAGTAAATAATAATGTTTGCTGTTCGATTTACTGATGATTAAATAATATTAGTTTATACTTAATTCTTTTCCTATTGATTTTCTTTGTATCTTTATTATTAATGCTATAATATGCATACTTACTCAAGGCTTACTCATATAATAAAAATATGAATAATACATATTAGAAATGGTCCGTAAAAGCAAAAAACAAAGAAGTAAATAAACAAAACAATTAAACTGTAAGGTTAGGTAATATACCGCACCAGTCACATTTCTGATTTGGTCACAGTATACTACTGTGATTTGACCAACTAACAAACAACTCAACACAAATACTTCCTGGAAAGCTACTAACATATCATCGTTCTGAAACAATTAATAAAGCATGTATGTATGCATTTACGAACCAGGGAAAAGTACAACATAATCAATATGCGCTAGAAGTGATGATGATCCCAATCGGCGGTATTCGAACACGAAAACTTCATCAAAACATCAAAATTTGAATAGGTACCCTAATTCACTAACTACACTGTGCTTGAATCGGAAGCTTATTTTTTTCAACATTGATGATCCGGTGCCATCGGCCGTTTTGTAAAGTTGGCTTTGTTTTCGAAACATTCGTGTAAAGATTGTACCCAAAAAGACCCGAAAAAATATTTTTGTCTATTTTTAACTATTTATTCAACAGATGCCTATTGAGTTCGATAAAATTTCTTTGTCGGAATACTTAATAGGCCTGATATTCGATGTTTGGCGAAAGAACGCCATTTGAAAATGCCCTCGTGGCTGTGATTTTGTTAAAGCGCTCATTGAAAATGTTCTTGGGATTCATCGATTCGATAACTGAGGCCTTTACATTCAATACAGGTTCATTATTTTTCACCGTATCAATGTTAAAATGTCATTAAAAATTCATTTTTTACATGCACATGTGGAAAAATTCGCTGAACAATCACCAGCCGAATCAGATGAACATGTCGAGCGTTTCCACTAAGTGACGGCAAGGCCATGACTTTCGATGTAAGTGGAAGTACGACATAGATGAAATTGTTTTTTTTTTTAAATAGATTATAGTTAACTACCCATATAGCACACAATGTTCGATGGACGTCCGATATAAGTCCATTTTAGGTACAAACGTACATGGACAAAAGGTGGACGTACATTGGATGTACTTGAATGTATGTACAGCGGACAGCTTGAGTTTATGTACGATGGACGAACAAGGGTGGACATTGTTGTCGTTAAGATAAAAATAATATTTTTTATTAGGTATGTTTAATGAGAAATATAATAATAATAACTTTAATACTAATTTGATATTAGGACTATGCTGTGGTAATATTTACATATTATACGCAAAGTATATTCTAAATAATGTTAAAAATGTTTAAAATTTTAACAGCTTCTCTGTTCCATGCGATTGCATAGGGGCTACGCTGATTATTTTATGGACGTTAACCTGGTAAAAAATAAATATACGCAGAATAATAAAGGAATATTTAATTTTAACATGATTGTTAAAATATTCTTTCATTTTTAAATCACCCACACTTTTAATCGCGGAAGGACGACGAGGGCCGAGCTGAATCGAGCGTCCCGTAAACAGCCGGCTTACGTTTGAAGATGGTTTGAAGTGCGTGCATAACAGTTTCTAGCGTTTCGATTTTCGATGGCTAATTTGTAGAGTGAGAGTGTGTGTTAATAAAAGGTAATTATAATATATCGCACGTTTGCTTATAGTACTTAGGGTATAAACAATTATAGTTCAATTCACGAATTGTTTACCGATGCCTCACAATAGGTTATGTTCTGTGATCACAACAACTTCCATAAGCCGAAATGGCCGACATTGTGGTGCTTCGGAAAACATTTGTGAATTGGACTACATCTACATAATATAAGTATGTATACATATTTTCGCATTGTATGAGGATCTCTATCATCAATATAATTGTTTTGTAGATAATTTTTGCACGTATGAATTAGTCTGTATGTCATTGTCATATCCAATAAATTTATATGCAGGTATACATGGTATTATATAAGAAAGGAAGTATCTCCATAGCCGGCGCCGGCTTTTAATTTTTAGGCATATTGTAACCAGCGCCGGTTTTTTAATTTTTGGTGCCGGCACCGTTTCTTATGCCCTTAGCCGGCAATATAAGTTTGTTACCGGCGAAGAAATAAAACATAACCTATGCATTGTTGGTGAGAAGGTATTCCAAACAGTTTTAAACACTTCGAGGGTATCCCAAACAGTTTTAAACATTTCAGTATCCATATTTATATTTTTTAATTATTATTTATATTAAAATTTGGTATCAGTGCCGGTTAAAATACGCGTAACTGGCGCGGGATACGGAGGCAAATAAAAATCAACTTCAATATAGTATAGTCGTAAGGTTGTATTATCAAAATAAATTATGAATTATTTATGAAATAATAACTTCACGCATAATTTTGTGTACACCTCAACGAAACTATATACCTAGCTTAGCCGGTGAGAATCGGATGCGCATTATAAGAGAACTCGATGATTCTCGACAATTCAACTTACGTTTGAATTCTCAATGATTTAATCTAATCATATCGCGTCGCATGAACTATTTGCACCTTTATGCACTTTTGCACACAAAAGTTCTAAAAGTGC